>JAFVLL020005891.1:0-66798 GCA_021397915.2 Tor tambroides | reverse complement strand
GTGCAGTAAGGTACATAATTACGGGGTTGCAGAAATGTATGTAGAGGCACGTATTTCCAATGAGCCTGGGTTGCAATTTCTTCTGCCGCCAAACATCCAGCAATAAAGTTATTACACTGGTTTGTATTTTTAACATTCTTAAATCAAAACATTTACTTGAAAAGCAAAATGACGTAAGACAAGAAGTCTTAAGAAGTGTTTTATTGGAACTTATGTATATGGGAGTTTATGCTTAAAACAAGAAAAAAATATCTGCCAATAGCGTAAAAGAATAAACTTAATTCAAAAGGAAAACAAATTTATTAAAGGAATTGATGTTGATGAGTTTGTTTCTTTATCAGATTTGGAGAAATATTGCATTACATCGCTTGCTCAACAATGGATCCTCTGTGGTGAATGGGTGCCGTCAGAATGAGAGTCCAAACAGCTGATAAAAACATCACAATAATCCACAAGTAATCCACATGACATCAGTCCATCAATTAACATCTTGTGAAATGAAAAGCTGCATGTTTGTAAGAGTCAAATCCATCATTAAGGGGTTTTAACTATAAATTGTCACTTCTCCATAATCTAGATTTATTTTATTTTTTTCTTGTAAACAGTGCTTGATCTATGCGTATTTCTCTCCTGATTCAGATGAGATGACTTTTCATGGGAGAAAGCAATGGAAACAATGGTTTGAAGTGGATTTGCTTCTGATGGACCTGAGTCATATGCACTACTTGTGGATTATTGTGATGCTTTTTTATCAGCTGTTTGGACTCTCATTCTGGTGGCACCCATTCACTGCAGAGGATCCATTGAGCAAGTCATGTAATGCTAAATTTTTCCAAATATTTGCCGCTGGTTTTTTTTTTTTTTTTTATGTTTATAAAAGGACTATTCTGTTGCTCTAAATGACAGCTCATTTTAAAAATGCTTTATTTAAATATTGTATACACCAACTTTTTAATCAGACTGAGCCAATGTAGAATATTCCAAACCAGCCACTTATGAGGTTCCATTTCAGTCAGGATGAGGTGCAAGGCAGCTCAGTTGGTTTGGGAACACAGCCTATATTTTGTGAAAATTGCATGACGATTTCATAGTTTAAAGTGTGTTTCAAAGATTCAAGTGAGACAGAAGGCACTGCAAAGCTCCACCTGTCAAACTCAGAAGAAGAGCAGTCATGAAAAAGGCGAAGACAAGGTTTCGCAGATTTAGTAGCTTAGAAACTACAGCAAATGAAACAATTACCTCCATTGACTGAACCTCAGAGTGACAGTCAATTTGAAAACAAGTCACTCCATTTCAGCAGAGGAATGAGTCGGAGGAGATGAGTGTATTGTGGAGTGGGCCAACGTCCTTTTTAAGGGGACAATTTAGTCATCTTTGGAGATCCAGAATAAGTGGTGGAGGCTTTGGTGCTAAGCTTGCATCTGTGCGAGAAGGACCCAGAGGTAGTACACAAGCTTAAAGGAGTAATTCAAGTGCATTTGACAGCAGAAAGAAATAAACATGACAAACAAATCTCTAAACGGCTCCAAACAGCTCCCGATCACTTTAGAAATGATCTTTGGAGGAATACGGGAAGCTGCCGTGATGTTGAACATTTCAGAGAAACAAACAGTGTTTGGATGGATGCCCAAAAGTTTACTTTTGAAATAGATGGAGTTTAAAGTTTGAGTGCATGTCTAAAACAAGCAAAACATTTTGTGGCAATGCTACTTTGCTTATGCTACTTGGGTTTAAAAAGATATGCATGCTGTGATTGACTCTGGTTGGTCACTTTTATTATGTGTTGTCTTCAAAATATATTTGTGTTCCACAAAAGAGAGAAATGCATTAAGGTTTGGAATAACATGGTGAGTAAAATTATATTTACAGGACCAAAAGTAAAAAACAGCCAAATGTTTTCTAAATTTTGTGCACTAATTTCTCGTACATATACTGAGTCAGTAAAATTAATTGATTGATTGATTGACTGATAAATTAATACTTTTTTTATTCAGCAAGGATGCATACAATCCTGAAAATAAATAATAAAATAATGGTTTCCACAAACATATGAAGCAGCAGCATTGTATTCAACTATGATAATAACAAGAAATATTTCTTGAGCAGCAAATCAGCATATGAGAATGATTTCTGATGGATCATGTGATCATGTATTTCAGTGATATAATAATAATATTAATAGTTGTAGTATTACTGTTTTTACTGTATTTTTGATCAAAAATTGCAGCCTGGATCAGCATAAGAGTCATAAAAAAAATATTAGCATTTTTTTTTCCCCCAAAACATTAAAAAGCCAATACCTACCCTAAACTTTTCAATGGTAAGTATGTCTAAGAAATGGAAATAGGCAGTGAAAGTTGTATCGTGAAATGTAAACTCTGAGGAAGGACAATTTTACGTTGTCTGCACAGAGGAAATCACTGTAATATCTTGCACGTAACAGTTGCTTTGAAAATAATTGCAGTATTCAGCATAATAATGGCAATTTCATGAGCAAAATACTGAATCCTTCAAAATGTGAAAAGACTGAAAACTTGATAATGCGCAGACATTTCGAGTCTACCATTACTGAAGCAACAGCGCGATCAATTGCCGCAGGATTACTGCGTATTGAACGTATATTTGTGACAGTATCATTACAGACATCTATTGCTTCACATCCTCTGCGTCACTCAATCAATTTCTTGTGCATGAGACCGATTTTCGGCAAGCCGACTGCTAGATAGGCAGCCCCTTCTCTTTCGTTGAGCTAATAGCTTTCATTTTATATTCCTGTTATGTGCTGAAAAAGCAAATGTATTATTAATGCGAGAGGACGACATACTATCTATGTGATAATGTGAAAAGTTCCATCAGAGATCATCTTTTGTTGTGCTCTTTGTTGTCTTTCTGTCTTTGCAACAAAATGCCTGCCATTTAAAATTCAAATGTAATCACATTTATTGTTGTACAAACAGTTCAGTACATAACAGCTTGGATTACATATTCAAAAGGGTGGATTATGAATTCAGTTCACTTTATAAAAGAACAAAGGGCAATTACTGATGCACAATAGACCTCTGTATGAAACTGAAAATGTTCTCAATGGCTAATCTGAGTGTAATCTAAAGCCCGGTGTCACTGTATGTCCAGACAGGTGGGTAGCCTGGAAAGGACATATGGTAGCACGGCTTTACCATCTGCGCTTCTCATCCGTCCTGAGCTAATGATGGAGGGCATGTATTCTTGGCAGATCTTCTAGAATGATCCGCGGGCCGCGTAGAGTAAACTAGTTTCTCTCTCCTTTGCAGTCTGTCCTTTGTTGTTGCAAATAACCTGCCATCCATCAATATGATGCATCTTTAAGAGGGGCTGCAGTACCACCCTGCCAAGACAACAGTTGGAAACCTCACAGTTACTCAGTAACAGCCCTTTAACAGAAGACAAATGCCCTCCGTTCTGTGTTTCATCCCAAGGCGCTGCAGAGATCAGTAACAAAGGTTGGCTTGGTAATGTTTGCATTTGCCTTTCAAATTTACTTAAACAGGGAGCACTGGTATAACAACATAGACATGTTTTATGAGGACATTTCCTTAAAATAGCTTTAAAAATACGTTAAAAAATGTTTTATTAAAATGTAAAAATGAAGAAGGTTTTGAGTGAGGGGAAGGTTTAGGGGTAGGGTTAGTGTAGGGGATCGAATATACAGTTTGTACAGAATTAAAACCATTACGCCTATGGAGAGTCCCCATAAAACATTTTCATTTTAGTGGTATTGAAATAAAATCTTGATATAACTTTTTTTTATTATTTTCTTTGTTTTAAGTACAAAAAAAAAGTTACAAAGATGGTAACTGAACTTTAAACCTTAAAGGGACTCAATTGGCCATGGATCTCATGACTTGTGCTGGTTCTATAGAAGGAAAATTACTCAAACTATATTGGATGTTAGCTTTGAACAGTAACCTGTAACAGCCAAATATACATACTGTATACTGTTTCTAGAATTAAGCAAAAGTGAAAATAAGGTGAACCTGGAGTGCTCTGCATTCACAAAGCACAAACTGTACAGACTGACAAACTATGAGTATGAGATGTGATTTGATTTTTTGCACAGTTTGAAGAGTTTGCACAGAATCACTGTGAAATGACTAATTTTCTTTTGTTAAAACTATAAAGCATTTTTATTTATTTTTTCTTCTTCCTTTTTTTTTGAAATATATATATATTCAAATTAATTAGCAAAGGCAAAAAGCTGATTAAAAATAGTGAAAAGCATATATATTGAGGCCAGTTACAGGACCTAAGATATTTATTTAATATAGTTTGTGTATGTACAAATTAGAGGGCATGATTAATTGTGCTTTCCATTGCATTTTTTGTTTTTTTAATAAAACACTGTAACGTAATGTGTTAAATCTTGATGTGAATGGTCACAATTGGAGCCATAACTGTCAGACATGCCATTAAGTGCTAATTTCCTAAAATATTTAGTTTAATACCCACTGCAGGACAGAATTTCCAGTTATGATTAATAATTAACTGTCCTCTCCTACACCACTTTAGAAAGGCTCAGTGAAGTCATAATATGACCAAATGATGAAGTCATAATGATGAAAAATAATCATTTAGGCTACGATCTCTATAGACAGCTGCAGAATAGGCTCTTTCCAGAGTAAACACAAAAAACTTTTCCTGTCAGCCAATTAGATGCCTGGGACTGTGCTTTGAATTGCCTGTTTTTGTCACTTTCGGATTCCATTCGACCCACAAGACTTTAACGGCCCTGTTTGCTTCCACAGACATTAATACTGAACTGCAGTCTAGATCCCCTTGAGTGGAATTTTAACCTCCAAATATTGTGAGAGTCTTACTTTATCAAGTACCATAAAGAAATGTCGAGACATTCATCTTGCTGAGTCGACTTTTAATCTCCTCTGGGAGTTGTATGATATAAAATAAACGACTGCTGTACACACAAAATCAAAGCTGTGCTGACCTGCACCTCTTTGGGGTTTCGGACAGCAATATTAGCCTGTGTTTTAGATTCCTAGAGAAGCAGGTATAGCTTGAATGAGGGATAATGTTGCATAAGTACCTATTCGTGCCATCATTGTGCTGTGTCCTGACTGGCGGCTGTTGGCAGTGTGGCCACACCGTTGTAAAGCCAGTAGTCGTGACTGCAGGGAAGATAACTGGGTCAGAGATATTTTCCATTGAAGGCATCCACCGCAGTCATTTCTACAATATGGCCTTGTGCCATCATTCAGGAATCCATTCACTGCAATCTTGCTGAAGGTTAAACAGCATCAGAACTAGGTCCAAAAGATTTAGAGACTGTTTCTACCCCCAGGCAGCATATTGATTTGTTAATCATATGCGTGATCATTTACTGACATGCTGATTATGCTATATTGTGTACAGTGCTGTTTTATTGTAGTGCCTACTGCTGTAAAATCTTATCTTTATCTTGTTGAAGTTAAGTTTAGTGGGGATATATTGAAGAGCTTTATGTTTTTAAAGTAGCCAATGGGCTAAGGCAAAAATGGTGTAATCTAGTTTGTACTAGATATTGTGCAATATAAATAGCGTTGCTTGTTATGTTTCTCATTTGTAAGTCGTGTTGGATAAAAGCATCTGCTAAAGGAATAAGTATAATGTAATGCTACTTGCTGTTGGTAATCGAATCAGGAACGTTCTCATTTGAGAGCATTTTATTGGACAAATACAGCCCTGAGTATGAGAGGTATCATGCATTACTTCTAGACAATGTGTATCTGTTTGTTTGTCATTTTTATGGGGGAGTACACTAGCATACCCTTGTGAAAAAGAAGTGTGCTTAAATTTGCACTTGTAGCATAGAGTACTTCAAAAAAAGTTGTATTTGCAGATATTAAGGAAATAATAGGCAATTTAAAGGAATAGTTCACCCCAAAATGGTATCATCATTTATTCACCCTCAGGTTGTTCCTGCTGAACACAAAAGAAGATATTTTGAAGATTGTTGGTAACTAAATAAATGCCACTAGCTATTGACTTCCATTGTGTTTTCCCTACTATGGAAGTCAATGGCTACCAGCAAGAAAGAAACAACATGAGGGTGCATAAATGATGACAAGATTTTCAATTTTGTGTGAGAGAAGTGTAAGAGAGTACACTTTCATGACAATGTTTCTGGTCCCACTTTATATTAGGTGGCCTTAACTACTGTGTACTTACATTTAAATTAATCATTTGGTACAATGCACATATTGTGTACAAACATGTTTTTACATTGTACTTATATTTTTAAAAATAGCTATATGTAATTACATCTGTAATTAATTTCTGTTATTACATTTATAATTACACTGTTGACCCATCTCTTACACCTTAACCCACCCTTAAACCTACACATACCACCAAACCTGTCCCTAACCTTACCCGTATCCCACCTCAATAGCAGCAAAAGTGTTTTGCAGTACAATATGACCACAATAAGTACATTGTACTTATTTTTTTGATGCAAGTACATAGTAGTTAAGGCCACTTAATATAAAGTGTGACCATGTTTCTTAAAACAATTAAGTCCACTTCATAATAATAATAATAATAATAACTTTGTAATAAAGTTACATTAAAATTTTACTTTAAAGTATATATTTTAAATCATTATGTTTTGTCATGCTTTAAAGTAGTTGCTTATTTTGATGCATTGACTAACACACTTAAGCATTTCATTTTAACTGTAGGTATATTATTCAGTATTACATTAATAACAGTTCAATTTTTTAAATGCACTGAATTGCAGCTTCATCATTACATATGTGAAACTACAAAATTATTTAAATATAACATACAAGTTTAAAAAATATGTAAACATACATATAAAGATGTACTTAAGACCTACTTAACTTAAGTCCTATTTAAATGGGACAAAAGCAATTTAAGCGTCCGAAAATAGTACATTCAGTTCACACTTAAGTATATTCTTGAAAAGTATATTATTTTCATAAACGTTTAAACTCTTATTAAAAGTGTACTAAAATGTACATCTTTTTCATAAGGGTATAGATGGTATACATGTTAGTCAACAGCATGGAGTAAGAATGCCCTTGTAGTTAGCAGTAGTGGTCTGACATGAGCTGTACTGCTTATGTGGGGTGACGCAAGTTCACGCAAGTATGGCTTGTCATTTCCTGATCCTGTTCTCCCCTTTGTATTTCCTGCCCTTTCTCCACTGCCCTGTCAATAAAAAGTGGCAATAAGGCTAAAAAGTGCAATAATAGATTCCAGCAGAGCATGAAAATTTAACTCCAATGATTTTTTACTTCCCAGACAAGGTATTGTGTTAGCTTATTATGCTGAGCGTTAGCTAGTAGTTAGTCCCCAGCAGCAAAACGAATGCTTTAGCTAGTTTCAATGCATACTTGTACTTTAGTGCACTAAAATTCTCCTAAATGCATGCTAAATTTGTGTCTGCTGTAAAATTAGGCTCATGTTGGATTTGGTTTTAAACTATTTTGAACAGCCCGATCTCATGGCAATTTGTACATATTTTACGAGGTGGCTAATTTGTACAAATTCGTACGACCTCACTCGTACAAATTCATACAATTTTTGCTAAATCGTACGTATTTTACGAGTTGTCAATTTGTATGAATTTGTACGAATTACCTACACCTAACCCCGCCCCTAAACCTACCCGTCACTGGGGTTTAGACAAATCGTACAAAATCATACGAGTGAGGTCGTACAAATTTGTACGAATTAGCCACCTCGTAAAATACATACGAATTGCTGTGAGATAGCGTTGGTTTTGAAACATCTTAGCTGCTTTTTATCATCTTGGTCCTGCAAACAAGCTACTTCACCAGCTAGTCATACTAGCTTATGACAGTTTTTTTTTTTTTTTTTAAGAACTTTCATACACTGTAAAAAATAAAAATAAAATAAAATGTTAAAGTTGTAAATGCAAAGATTATTTGATTGGTTCCTTATACCAATCCCACATTTCAAAAGCTTCATGAAAGGCCTTTTTTAAACAATTGTATGTTTTCTGAGGTGCACTTATAATGTTTTTTTTTTTTTTTTTTTTTTTTTTTTTTTACCATCAAAACTGTCATAATTTATATATAAATAATTTGAACGCTCCACTGGAAGGGGGTGTCTGCTGTGACAACCCAGGCTCACTGGAAATACGTGCCTCTACATACATTTCTGCAAACCTGTATTTATGTACCTTACTGCACATTTCGCGGCAGTTTCAAAGTGAAATGTCCAGAGAGTGGCGCTAAAACACACGTTTAATACGTGACCGTGGCACGTTTTTATTACGTTGGTACAGGCATGTATTGCAGCGTTTTTATTATGCTGATTGAGGTACGTTTTGCGGCCATTCAGAATTCAAATATCTGGTGAGTGTCGCTAAAGTTTAATGTTCTATCATGTTGGAAATATCCCCTACACCAAACCCAAACCTAAACCTACCCGATAGTGTTAACAAATGCAAAAGTAATATAAAAACGTATTCGCTGATGTAGCCATGCTATTTTAACTTCTTTATGCGGATTTGAGCTGTTTAGTCGAACCGTATTTTCACGGGGATTCGTACAGGAGCTCTTCATCGCCTAAGTGCAACGCCGTATCACATGAGCTACCGAGCAAATCTACTGGTTTAGAAAACTCATGCATATGAAGCTGTATATGTGACGACAACGTTCAAAAGTATCAGTTTTCAAATCGTGCAGGATGTTAAAATTGTTATGAAGTCATAACATAACATTCTGCAACTAATTGTGTGAAAATGAGCCTTTATTAATCAAAAATATACCTGTAAATCATACTTTTGTGTGAAAAGGAATAAAAGTTGTCAGAGTTTTACTGCCTCTAGTGTTAGCGATTTGTATGTATAGGTACGTTTTTTCAGTTTTGCAGAAATGTATGAAGAGGCATGTATTTCCAATGAGCCTAGGTTGGAGACTTCAGTGTAAACACCCACTGCTCTGATTGGCTGACATCTTAGCATATGAAATGAGCATTACTTTTGGAACTCTTTGAATTCGTTGATTACATACAACAATGGCACGTTAAGGGATGTATCAAGCGGAAACTGGGACATTGATTTCAAATCCGGGTATTTCATAAGGGTATAAAAGAATAATTCATAATTTAAACAGGGAGTTAATTTTGAGTTCTGAAACTTGTAGTATGTTTTTTTTGTTAGAGTAAACTCGTATACTGTATGTGTAACAAGAACACTTTGATCCTCCATTTCATGACCTCTTTAAAAGTAAAAAAAAAAAGAAAAAGCTACTAATAATGTACTAATTCTTCACCGTCACAGACCTCAGAGGAACTTTGTCACATTACTGCTCCCTTTAGATCTACTGGGCCATGAAGGGTGCAATAAAGCGTACACAATGTGTTTGACATTTAATTACCCTGAAAAAAGACTCGCCGGCAGAGATTTGGCATGCTCAAACTTTTTCATTAAGAACGATATTATAAAACCTCATGTGTTCCCTTCCGCTCACATCTTTTACTTTCCAGACATACATTTCAGAAGACCTCATGTTTGCCATTAGATGTTTCTAAACAGCGCAGACAGACTTTGAGATACAAAGCCGAGGCCAGTGTCATTCTTTCACTTTTCCAGACAGCCTTTTCTGCCGCAGACAGCCTGTGCTCACAAGCCCTTAGCGGAGACAAGTAGCCTGAACAACCCAGAAGTCACTTCAAAGACCTTTGAATCTATTCAGCAGAACCTTGGCAGACGTCTGAAGGTAGAGATCTGACCTCGGATTCTTCAGTTTTGTAACTCCTTTATTGAGTTATAAGCCTTATTCCTGGCTCAGCTTTTTGTGTTGAGTGCACATTTGAGCGATTTCAAGAAATGTCTGATGTTTTTATAATAAAGTCGCCAGGTAGTGAAGCAATCCAGACCGATATTCACAAGATGTGATGGAGTCAATGGCTTAAATGCAGTCGTCTTGTCTCGAAAACAGACATGACTGTAAATACCAATTGAGCGTATTCACAAACTCAAAGTCATCTGCTGTCTGGTAACTTTTCTATTTTAAAAGCTTGTCTGTATATTGTCTACTTTCGCAGCACAGCGTAGCCTCCAACTTAGGTCAGTGAGGTTCGTCGAGCATATCCCTGCAGAATAATGACATTTTGATTCCCCTGGATCCCCTTGGCGGCGTAAAAAAGTCAGGTTTGATTAAAGGAGCGGCAGGCAAACTCAGGGGTAAAGCGACGGCCCCCTGACTATGAATGTTCATGCAGTGCGTTTTTATTCTCTGAATCTTCCGTGATGGATGTTGTCGAATATCAAAAGTCACCGGCGGTAATGATTCACGTAGCATGGCCTGTAATGGAGGTGTTGCAATATCACTGTTGTTAATACTGTATATTCCAGTGGCTTTGAAGCACAATCACTCTCTCGTGTTGCCCTGGGTTGGCATTGTGCAGACGTTATTTATTTTTCCCACATATTTCATGTTCATTCTGACGGTAGAGGGAAACAGAATTCTTTTTGACACCATATTGTTCAAAACATTTCTCGCGGTCCGCTGAGGGCTGCACAGCATGTGGCAGTTGCTCTGAAAGTGAAGGACATTACCCTTGCTTTTGAAATTATTTTCAGATTTATGCTCTTAGCAAAAAAGAGATTTCATCTTAAAGCTGAAGTGTTGTATTTTTCTCGCACTAGCTGAACATGGAGAGACAACTGTAAGTAAGCGAGAATGTTCCTGGCAACATGGCATGAATTTGGGACAGGATTATACATTTTTTGACCAATGGCAGAGAGGAGGAGCATTCCCCGTTTTATTATGAATGATTCATTAGTGCCAAAACCTTCTGAAATATCACATTTCCCTACTGTGCTTGCAGCACCATAAAATACTGTGTGTAAAATAGTAATATAATGTGTAAATAATTATGTGTGCTCTTATCATTTCGTTTACAAAATCCTCCTAATCAGGAGCTGTACATGGGATATGTGCGCTCATGTGTTTTCACTGCAGCTATCCTTGGACCCCTTCATGTCATCTACCTGCTCATTAAACTATGACAAGTGAGTTACTGCAAAAAAACGGCTACTGCTACAATGTAAATGAAACTATGGCACCATGTGCTTTTTAAAACCATTTTAATAGGTTTCATGTTATAATATCAGCAATTTGATTAGAAACACAAAAGTTCTGAATTGTAAAGCACTGTTCTAGTAAAAATGCACTTTCAGGCAAAATGTGGATAGGTGAAATGCAGTATGTGAAAAGAGCTGTGTGTCTGAATTCACAGAATTCATAAATCAGTATACCCCCATATGGCAAGAAAACTTTTGTGGCCAACATATATTTTAAATATACGCTAAATATATGTTGTAAACAGTTAATCTCAATTAACTCTATTATTGAAATAGAAAATGTATTAATATATTTCAAAATGTATTACAGGGACAAGAAAATACAATGGAAATGTGGAATGCAAATGTGTATGGAATGGCCTACTAGAGATCAAAAATTTATAATGATCTAATAATGTTCTCTTTGTTAAGGAGCCGACGAGACGTGAGGCAAGCAGATCCAAGTGTAATCTTTTATTAGTAAACAGTCAAAACACAGGCAGGGTCAAACAACAGCAAACGGGTATGGCACGGGCAAGACACAAGAGTAATCCTAGGGCAAGCGTGGATCTTCGATCGGCGAACAATATCCAGAGGGCTTGACAAGAGGGGTTATCCGATAACGTGAGCAGTAGTCCAGGCAGGAGCAAACAGAGTACAAAACGACAAGACTAAAGAGAGGTCCAAGGTAGGCTATAAACTTCAGGGCAGGCAGAGATCAGACAAGAAATGAGATACACAGGCTAGGATAAATATACGAATGGCAATACACTAGACAAACTAGACTTAAGGCCTTTCCACACTGAGCGCGAAAAAGCGAAACGAAGTTCGCGCGCGATGACGCGCTGGAATACAACAATAGCTTCCTATGGATGCTTCCACATAGACCGCGAACATTCGCGCACCGAAAATGCGAATGTTTTTTTTTTCGTCCAGTCTGACGAATCTTTTGAGTTTCGCAACACGAAAACACGGGCCGTCCAATAAGATTTGAGCATTACATCACATGACCAGAGCAACTGCTGTTACCCAAAAGGTCGACGCGGTGGCGCTAAAAGCTCAGAAGACTGTATTGAGCACGAGCATAAAAACACCGAAGTAGAGGACTCTTATTTTTCCTCTATAATCCACCTGCCTCAGATCTGGTAAGTAATGCCCACTTTTCATGATCCAATCACTGAAAATACAGATGTTCTATCCTGCACTTTTTTGCCTCTGCAATACAGTAACTCTCCAAAAGTTTGGATTTTTTCTCTCTGTTTTTAAAAGTAGTCTCTTATGCTCACCAAGGTTTAAAAAACAGTAAAAAATAGTATTATTGTGAAATATTAGGCCTATTGCTATTTTAAAATAACTGTTTTCTATTTGAATATATTTTAAAATGTAATTTATTCCTGTGATTCAAAGCTGAATTTTCAGCATCATTACTCTAGTCTTCAGTGTCACATGATCCTTCAGAAATCATCCTAATATCCTATTTTGCTGCTGAAGAAACATTTATGATTATTGTCAATGTTGACAACTGTTACGCTACTTAATGTTTTTGTGGAAACTGATACTCTTTTTTTTTTTTGGATTCTTTGGGATTCTTTGATGAATAGAAAGCTCAAAAAAAAAGTTCAAACAGCATTTATATGAAATAGAATCTCCACAGCTTTGATGTCTGTCAATATAATACAAATAATATATAGGAAAAGTTTTTTGTTGAGGAAGAAGTATTATAGGAGAAGATAGGAAGATAACATCTGACCTGTCAGACATGCACTAAAGGAAAGCATTGAAAATAACAAGAACCTTTTAAACTGAGTGGTATCCCAGGATTTGTTAAGTGCATACGCTACTATGCTTTTCAAGGCAAAGGTGAGTCTCTGTGAGCACAATACAGACACAGGATATTGGTCTTTACTCTGTACTTAAATCCCTGTTTTAAGCAGTAGTCTGTCAATAAGTAGTGTGTTTGTATATCGTCAGTGCTTGCAGCAGGTAAACAATGCAGTTTGACAGTTGCACAACTTGTAATGAATAAACTACTCAAAGATGTGGATGTGGATCCGGCGTCTGTCGGATCTGGTTCATTGTAATGGATGAATTAGTTTGCTAACAAGCTTAAATCAGATTGTTAGACTACAATTATAATGTGAGCATCTGGTGAATAAATTAGAATAAGCTTAGGTTTGGTTAATGTGTAATTGGTCATTCTGGGACATACCAGTGTGTTGTGAATCTATAGCAGCATTCAATTATTATTCCCAGGGCTTTGGTTTCAAGATGAACCAGAAACTACACGGCTATGTTCCGAATGTTATCCTACTTACTATTTCTGTAATATATAGTAGGCAAATTTTCTGTAAGCGTTGAATACCTGGATGACTGACTACATTTTCTAAAATTTACAGGATACAAAAGAGTACACTGCGCACAACAGCTATTCCACAATGCAATGAGTTTGTGTGAACTGGAAGTAATACCAAGCACTTCTGGTAGGTGCTGTAACTACACCATATGAGAGTAAAAATCATATTTTCATAGGCAGCCATTTACAAGTAATTATGTATTATGTATATAGTATGTGGTATTTATTTCTTTATTTCTTTATTGTTGTTATTCATGCGCACTGTAGCCATGTATTCTGACAATATTAATGTATTTGTGTTTGTTTGCTGTCATTCCAACACAATGTAGCTGTGTATTCTGTCAATATACACTACTAATATTTATTTTACTTCTATTTATCATTTGAACATTGCAGACATGTATTCTGATGAAATATACAGATATTATCATTAGTTGTATTAGTTTATGTCATTTATATTTAGCATTTTAACATATTGTAGAAGTGTATTCTGACAAAATTAACATTTTGTAAAATAAAAATTTGGCATAGAAACAATTTTCACTCAGAAATAAAAACGGTAAATTTCACAATCACAAATAACACACTGAATTAAATATGACATTTTAAAGTAGAAAGACTGAAATGCTACTTGTAATCTTTGTTTTTTATGTCTCATAATCTTTTTTATTTTTTACTGCTATTATTCAAAATAGTATGTGAAATCAAACACATCATGCAATTCATGCATTTCTATGAAAATATATAAAATGCACTGTAAAGTTTTTTTTTTGACAGTACATTTTATATATTTTCATAGAAATGCTTTTTATATATTCATATTATTATTTATATATTATAGTAGACGTATCACCGCTGCCCAAATGTTGTGGCCAAACAATGCCACATACTACTATTTAAAACTTTATCATTGCATTATGTGTTTGATTTCACATACTATTTTTAATAATAGTAAGCAGTATGCAGTATACAGAGGCAGTATTCCAGTATTACATTCCGAACATAATCTGTCTTTCAGAATTCCAAACTTCATATTCGCCTTGTCTTTTATACAAAAAGGAATAAATGCACACATGAATGCATCTGTGCATGAATGAGTGCATCAATGCAAGCATGCATACATTTCTGTCTTTCTATCTCTAGCTATCTGCAGCTGAAGTAAAACTCTCTTTGCCAGCTATAGAGGGATGAGGTGTGGATCAGTGATGCTAAATTAGGAAGGGTGTAAACCCGTACAGGAGGAAGAATACTCCAGGCATTTGGCTTCTGGTACATCACTTGGCCCAGTTCCTTTACACCAGATGAGAACACGTTAACTTTACAGCTAAAGCGCTCATTTAATCATTACAGTAAGTTTAGCAAAACCAAGAATTTCAATCATTTTTGTGTATGCATAGATTTTAATAAGTGATTGAAATTATTATTATTATCGTTGTCAATTTTATTTTATTTTTTAAATATATTTTTAACTATTTTGCCATTGCATGCTGGATTTAAACCCCACTCCTACTCGTCAAAAGCATATTATTTCTAAAGGTGCAACTCAGCTTTTTATTATTATTATTATTATTATTATTATTATTATTATTTTATATTAAACACATCATTAATATGTGTGTAGTATGAGACAAAATTCTTGTATTCAATACAGATTTTCATAGATTTTTGGTGCTTATAATTACCATTTATACTAGTCTTTTTTTTCCCTTTTTTTTTAGAAGAAATTAACCCTTCCATTCAGCAAGGATGTATGAAGTTGATCAAAAGAGACAGTAAAGATATTTAAGATCTATTCATCAAAGAATCCTGTATCATGGTTTCCATAAAAAGATATTAAGCTGTACAACTGTTTTCAACATTGATAATAATAATGCATGTTTCTTGAGCAGCAAATCAGCATTTTAGAATGATTTCTGAAGGATCATGTGACACTGAAGACTGGAGTTATGATGCTGAAAATTCAGCTTTGCATCGCAGGAATAAATTATATTTTAAAATATATTCAAATAGAAAACAGTTATTTGAAATTGTAAAAATATTTCACAAAATTGCTGTTTTTACTGATCAAATAAATGCAGCATTTATTTGTCTTGTATGCTCAAAAACAACAACAAAAAAATCTTACTAACTCTGAATTTTTAATAGTACATATTTAAAAAATAAATAAATAAATAAAAAAGCTAGCACCATAATTGTAATTCATAATGTGGAAATACATAAGTAACGTATTCATGTAGCTAGCATTTTATTTCATTCAAAGCAACTTAATACATTCAAGACGTACGCTGTTCTGAACCCATGACCCTGGCATTGTTTAGCACCATGCTCTACCAGTTAGGCTACAGGAACACGACCCTTGTTATTGCCTACAGCAGCCAGCACACTTCCCCTCGCTTATTTGCAGCAGTAACATGGGATCACGCCCGCTCGCCGTTCCACTGCCACCCTCATTGGAAATGATTTGCGACCAAGTGGGTAACTTTTTCCCGTGCACCACGTGTACGATCTTGCCTCAGGACCGCCGATGATTAACACAAGCTAAAATGACATATTCTAACAATGCTCAAATCAGAGGTGCTCAAACCGTTGATACAGCTGCTGACACAACTCATTGCAGTGGCCAAACCTGAAAATACTGGCATTATTTTCCAACATCATTGTTTTGGTATTAATATAATTTTATTTGTGTACATTTACAGCAGGTCAATAAAGTCATGTGGTTGATCTGGTCATGTGATGGCTTCATTAAGTCAAACTGTTAATGATAAGCAGCAATTCTACTATGGATTGAGTCTACTTTTACCAACATGCTTGGCAATGTTAGCAAATCAAGTAGGCCTTCATGAACTTAAGTTTCTACTACTACAGTGCTCAAAATGTGATTTTCATTATTTCAGTTAATATGATGAGATATTTATTATTATTTTCAATTATCATAAATGATTACAACGACAAACTTAATGCATCCAGGCCAAAAGGTGTCAGTACAAAATCCAAAACCAGTAAAACCTTTGAAAATAATGAGCTTTCGACAAGAGTGAAGTTTAAATCTGGCCTACAAAGAGGCCAAAAAAGGCTGAATAGTTCAAAATACATATGAAAAATGATAAGCAAAAATCCACGCAACACACTAGGGGCCAGATTTACTAAACAGGGCAAATTAGCGTTATACTGCAATTCCATAAAAGTGCCGATGGGAGGGGAAAATTCTGCGGGCGATTTACTAACAATGCGCACATTAAAGAACACAGACGCAGCCAGATCATTTCCATTATGACCAGTGCAATCTACCAAGAGCAGCACAAATTACCACCTGCTTTTGAGTATTAAATAATGGCGCAAGTTCCAGTAATTTGACGAGCGCAAATGCTAGTAAATCGCCTTGTGTGATTCATTTTAATACAATCCGAATTCCGGAAATGTTGGGACATTTTTAACTTTGAATAAAATGAAAACTAAAAGACTTTCACATCACACAAGCCAATATTTTATTCACAATAGAACATAGATAACATAACAAATGTTTAAACTGAGAAATTTTAGAATTGTATGCACAAAATGAGCTCATTTCAAATTTGATGCCTGCTACAGGTCTCAAAATAGTTGGGACGGGGGCATGTTTACCATGGTGTAGCATGGTAAAAGATGCTGCTCTTCTTTTCAAAACAGATTGAAGACATCTGGGCATCGAGGTTATGAGTTTCTGGAGTTTGGTGTTGGAATTTGGTCCCATTTTTGCCTGATATAGGTTTCCAGCTGCTGAAGAGTTTGTGTCGTCTTTGACGTATTTTTCTTTTAATGATGTGCCAAATGTTCTCTATAGGTGAAAGATCTGGACTGCTGGCAGACCAATTCAGCACCCAGACTCTTCTACTACGAAGCCATGCTGTTGTAATAGCTGCAGTATGTGGTTTTGCATTGTCCTGCTGAAATACACGTCGTCTGGAGGGGAGCATATGTTGCTCTAAAACCTTTATATACCTTTCAGCGCTCATAGTTCCTTCCAAAACATGCACGCTGCCCATACCGTATGCACTTATGCACCCACATACCATGAGAGATGCTGGCTTTTGAACTGAACGCTGATAACACGCTGGAAGGTCTCCCTCTTCTTTAGCCCGGAGTACACGGCGTCCATGATTTCCAACAAGAATGTTAAATTTGGACTTGTCTGATCTTGGAACACTTTTCCACTTTGAAACAGTCTATTTTAAATGAGCCTTGGCCCACAGAACACGACGGCGCTTCTGGACCATGTTCACATATGGCTTCCTTTTTGCATGATAGAGCTTTAGTTGGCATCTGGGCGGATTGTGTTTACCGACAGTGGTTTCTGGAAGTATTCCTGGGCCCATTTAGTAATATCAACGACAGAATCATGCCGATGAGCGATGCAGTGTCGTCTGAGGGCCCGAAGACCACAGGCATCCAACAAAGGTCTTCAGCCTTGTCCCTTGCGCGCAGAGATTTCTCCAGTTTCTCTGAATCTTTTGATGATGTTATGCACTGTAGATGATGAGATTTGCAGATTTGACATATTCCAAACACTGAAAGTGAACAGTGTTTAAGCAATTTCTCTAAATTTTACCCATTAAGTGCTATTCCGTTTTTCATCATAAATAGCTTTGCAGGTGCAGAATAATCACTATTGAGACCATACCTGCAGCGTTTGCTTTAACAGTCCAGACTGTTAATCATTTGGCTAACATTGTGAAGTCCAACATCAAAAACAACATAGATGTGTGTTATATCCGATGCTGGAGTCAAATTAAACCGGTTACATCCTTACGGCAAACTGACTAATCATGAGCCCAAGATTATGTTTCTGTTCTCTCTGATTATAAAGCTGTTTCTTGTCCTGCTTTGTATGTTTGGACTCCTGGCTAGTGAGCATAGCTGCTGTTTTGCGGTGGCACCGTGCCCATGTTCGGCGCTGGCAAGGAGGTGGCACTAACCTGAGGGCACTTGGCATGTCCACACAGTGGCTGCTATCTACCCTACCGCCCTCCCACCACTCATCGCCACCGGTTCTTCGCTCTGCTTCCCAGCATTAATTAAACTTGGATGCAGCTGAAGCGCTGCGGTTAATACCCGCTGAAACCTCGGCACCTGCTACCCTCAAGAGGCTCCCCCATGGTGAAGTCATGAATAAAATTCATGTTGGTGTTTGGGATTAGTCAATTTCTCATTTTTCCTGACCCTTAAAACGTCCTGGACTTTAATAGACATTTGTTGACATAGTGGGATTTCTACTTGCATTTCTCCAGCTTTAATTATTTAACCGTCCTTGGTTATCAAAGGATAGATTAGTCTGTTTTGTTTGATTGAGCTATGATTTCATTTGCTAATAGCAACTGTTTCAGCCGGAAAAACTGTGTGCTCAGTAATGTGGAGTGTTAGGAATGTTACTTTTGTAATACAGTAGGTTACAGATTACAAGTAACCCTATTTAAAATGTAATAAAGTAGTGTAACTATTTCAATTACTTTATTAAAGTAATGTAACTGATTACTTTTCTAAATTTCTAATGGAAGTTTTCAACTGTTAATCATTTTCAAACATTAACATCATGCAGGGTTAACCTTACAGCAGTACTCAAGACTGACAACTGCAGACTTTCAAAATCCTTCATCAATTCAATTAAGATTATAATAATTTAATTTTAAAGCACCTCCTTTTACTTTGAGATCATTCTGAGGTTACATACAGATTTAAAATCATAACAAGAAATAGTTTATTAGCTATGATACTGTTTTTGAAATCAAAACTTTGCTGAGCTATGACAAGAAACACTGGCATCTAATAATGCTTTTGAAAAAACAGTTAATCTTAAAAAATAAGCACATACATAAACCCAAATGTATTTTGTAATTAAATTACGTAACTCCATTATATGTAACTAGTTACTAACCAAAACTGGTGTGTTCCTAATTAAAAATGGTTATACATTAAGAAATCTTGAGATAAAAACAAGCAATTCAACAATATTTCTTCTATGCTCAATTATTGATTATAATTAATATGAAAATGTGATACTAATTATTATTTTTAATTATCATACACTTCCGTTTATACATTTGGGGTTGCTAAGATATTTTAATGTTTTTGAAAGAAGTCTTTTATGCTCAACATAGCTGCATTTTTTAAAATAAATACTGTAAAAACAGTAATATTGTGAAATATTATTACAATTTAAAATAACTGTTCTCTATTTTAATATAGGGTAAAATGTCATTTATTTCTGTGATGCAAAGCTGAATTTTCAGCATCATACAATCTTCAGTGTCGCATGATCTTTCAGAAATCATTCTAATATGCTGATTTGAGGCTCGAGATATTGACCCTAAATCTTTTAATTTAGCTCTAGTTTAATTACTAGATTTGACTTACGGGTTAGTTCTATAATTATAATCTTAGATTATAGATTAGATTATATATTTACATATCACATGTGGATACCACATATTTTAAATTGGCGCTAATCCCTGCATTAGTGGCTGTAACAACTCTAATCTTCTGGTGAGGCTTTCCAGTAGATGTTGGAAGATGTTAGAGCATCAGTGAGGTCAGGCGCCGATGGAATCTGACTCACTATCAACTCAACACAACTGAGAAAATGAGAAAGCATCATCTCGTTCAACACTTCCTATTGAATCAGTAAGCTGCCAGTAGTGGCAAAAAGAGCCTCAATGTGGGATGCCAATCTGTTTAGGTTCACAAGCTCTCATCATGAACATTATTCATATCAGATGTACAGCGAATCACAGAATACTGGTGCGCAGGGGGCTTATAAAGGGGTAATACGAAGAAAACAGGCATCTGGGACTCGTCTTCCCATTTTAGACATGTATTTATGCATGTGAACCGCTCTGAGCAATTAAACTGAGCTCTTCCTCTCCAGAGCTTCCCTGAAAACTTCCCCTGTTCCTTGTTTAGTTGAGGTAGAAATATGTAAAGCGATGGAAGAAAGGAAGGACTGGGATGAAAGTAGAAACAATGCGGGCACTGAGCCACTCTCAGCCTTGTCTGAGCTCCAATCCCCAGAGTCTCCACTGAATCAACGTGCTGGAAGGGAGAAACGAGGGACAGCCTCGCCTGCAATGCCCCCTACTGCTCAGGAGTGGAGCTGCGCTAGCAATTAACGTTTTTCAGCGTGCCACTTTCTCAGTGACTCATCATCCGCACATGCTGTCACAAGCTCCTGTTGTAATTTAGCTTTGTGTTTATCATCTGCAAGATTTAATTCTCTGTCTGTCCTAGTTTTGGTCTAGTTAAAGAGCTTCAACCTCATGTCTCATTGTTGGGTAACTATTCCTTTAAAGAGACTAATTTTAATGAAGAAATAAGAAAATGCTTCACCCAAGAATGAAAACCTCAACCTCATGTCTTTCCAAACCTATATGTTTTCTTCCTTGAATTTTAAAACCGTTTCTTATTGAAAAAAGGGAAATTGATTATTATTTCTTATTGAAAAAAATTTAAATGATGACCAAATGGTCATTTTTGGGTGACTATTTATTTAAAGAGACAAATTTCGATGAAAAAATATAAAGAGAGAATTCACCCAAGAATGAAAAAAATGTTAAACTCATATCATCCCAAACTTGCATGACAAAATACGTGAATTTTAGAAACTTTTCTTATCGAGAATAAAGAATTAAATGGATATAACATTGTCAGTTCTGGATAACTATTTCTTTTAAAGTGACTAGTTTTAATGAAAACATATTGCTCTATTTAATCAGAGTTCACCAACAAATAAACTCAACCTCATGTTGTTCCAAACCTGTATGGCTTTCTTCTGTGGACCAAAATAAGTGACTCATTTCTCATTGAGAATAAATGATCAAAAGGATTTAAATGGTGACCAAATTGTCATTTATTTATTTTTTATTTTTTGGATAACTATTTCTTTAAAGAGATTCATTTTAATGAAGAAGTATTTGGTGTACTCAAAGATAGAGATAGAGATCAAATAGATTTCAATGATGACCAAATTGTCATTTTTAGCAACCATTTCTTTAAAGAGACTAATTGTAGTGAAGAAATATCACTCATCCAGAACTGTGTAAAAGAACTGTGATAGCGAGGTTGTCGGCTCTGTCGTTGCTTGCTCAAGGCTTTCAGGCATTGATTTAACACAAAAGCACAAATCCGAAGGTAATGCAAGCCTCAGTGCATAAGCAAGCAGAAGAGCATCTTTAACTCTGGAGAATAGGCCATCTCATAAAGAGGGTGAAGGTCCGAGTACTTCTGCCATTTCAATGTGCAGGAGCGAAGCTGTCAGAAACGCCACTGAGAAATCAATCACAGCCAAAGTCATGGCAACTGCGAAGGATACCATTCACAGTGAGTCGGTTTGACAAGCGGGTTATATAGCATAACATAACAGAGCGTCCAAAGCAGTCAGCCCAGCGGCCCAAGAGTAATGAAGCTAAATATGGGCACTTCAGGCCCACTTAAGTAAAGTCTATGATCCTTAATAACTGTGTGAGGAGAGTAAGCTGCTCTTTAATGGATCATTATTACAGCGTTTGCATGGTACATTATTCTTAAAATGTGACCTTTAAAGGGTTAGTTTACCCAAAAATGAACATTGTTATTGTTGAATCACCCTCATGTTGTTCCAAATCATTTTCTCTCTTCTTTCGATGTAATACAATAAAGAGGCAGGTTTATATGCTAGTAATTTTCCATACAGTGTAAGCAATAAGTGACCATGAGCTGTCAAGCTCCAAACAGGATTATCATTATTAACTCGGTTACACTTTATTTTATGGTGCCCTTGTTACAGTGTAATTATACATTTAACTACTTAACTACATGTACTTACTATATGGTTAGGGTTAGGATTAAGGTTTGGCTTAGGGTTACTTGCATGTAATTATGCATAATTTTCTGTTATTACAGAAGCATGTACATGTAACGTGTAACAAGGACACCTTAAAATAAAGTGTTATCATTAGCTGAAACTAATACCATACAAAACTTTAGCATTACATGAAATAAAATAAAATTTCACTGAATAAAATAAACATGAAACACCTAAACCTACACAAACACACACACATGGTATTTTGAATTAGCATTTATTTTCACATTTCCAGTTCTTATTCAAATATTAGTTTGAGTTTTAGTCATTTTTATGTCCTTTTGTAATTTTTAGTAGGTTTTTTTTTTTTATCTTTATTTTCCTAAAGATTTTATTTAGCTTTATTTTTATTAAGTTGGCTTGAAAAAGCCAACTTATTGAAATCCTATTTAAACTTCTTCTTCTTCTTCTTCTTCTTCTTCTTCTTCTTCTTCTTTTTCTGAGACCAAATTTTAAAATGTATCGCCTCCTAGACCTTTAAAGCTACAACCACCAAACTCGGGTCAGACCTTCAGACTGGTCTGACTCGGTATGCTATATCTTTTCTAACTGATCCGGCTTACGGTTTTCGTAAACCAGACTATCAAAACCACCTAAAATCCCATAGACTTTCATTGAGGGGGTGAAAACTTTTATACAATAAGACTTAATGTGTTTAAACTGTCTATTGCTATAGCAAAGCTAAACAACTCCCTACTGAAAAAACTGCTAAAACCAGCCTAAGCTGATTGGCTGCTTTGGCTGGTCTCCCAAGCTGGTTTTAAAGTGGTTTTGGCTACTTTTTAGCAGGTCAGGCTGGTCTTAGCTGGTTTTTACTGAATCAACTGGTTTTAAAGTGGTTTTGACCACTCTTTAGCAGGTCAGGCTGGTCGTAACTTTTTTTTTTTTTTTTTTTTTACTGAATCAATTGGTTTTAAAGTGGTTTTGGTCCATCTTTAGCAGGTCAGGCTGGTCTTAGTTGGTTTTTAGCCATTTTTTTTTTTTACTGAATCAACTGGTTTTAAAGTGGTTTTGGCCACTCTTTAGCAGGTCAGGCTGGTCTTAGCTGGTTTTTACTGAATCAACTGGTTTTAAAGTGGTTTTGGCCACTCTTTAGCAGGTCAGGCTGGTCTTAGCTGGTTTTTAGCTGTTTTTTTACTGAATCAACTGGTTTTAAAGTGGTTTTGGCCACTCTTTAGCAGGTCAGGCTGGTCTTAGCTGGTTTTTTACTGAATCAACTGGTTTTAAAGTGGTTTTGGCCACTCTTTAGCAGGTCAGGCTGGTCTAAGCTGGTTTAGCTGTTTTTTTACTGAATCAACTGGTTTTAAAGTGGTTTTGGCCAATTTTTAGCAGGTCAGGCTGGTCTTAGCTGGTTTTAGCTGGATTAAAATAGAAACATGCTAGTAACTTGCTAATAAGGCTAGCAACATTCTAGTAACTTGCTAATCATGCTAGAAACATGCTAACAGCATGTTATTATCTTGCTAATCATGCTAGCAACATGCTAGTAACTTGCTAATCAGGCTAGAAACATTCTAGTAACTTGCTAATCATGCTAGAAACATGCTAACAGCATGCTATTATCTTGCTAATCATGCTAGCAACATGCTAGTAACTTGCTAATCATGCTTGAAACATGCTAGTAACTTGCTAATCATGCTAGAAACATGCTAATAACTTGCTAATCATGCTAGCAACATGCTAGTAACATCTGTTTTTCTGTGTCTGTTCTTCTGATAGACTGTATTGCCTTTAAAACATTCAAACTTTAATCTTTAAAACTATTTTACGCATTTCAAACTACTTCAAACTGAAAACCTTCAAACTTCAAGCTTTTAAAACTTTTACAAACTTTCTGGCTAGGCTTTTTCAAGCCAACTTAAAGTTTGTATCCAAACTTTACTATCTAGTTTCAGTTGTGATTTAAATCTCCCTAGTTTTAGGTGACATTCAAGGCAACATTTTCTATTTTTTCTAATTTTCTAGAATTTTTCATTTCTATTTTTTTTTTTTTTTAAGTTTTACATTGAATATTTTGTTTTATTTTAGCTTTAATGAAACTGATTTTAATCATTTTAATAAACAAAAACAACATGCACAAACTTTCCTTCAGCTGGAGGGGATTCTGTATAAACATTCATAAACTTTGAGCAAAATAAAAACTATGATGTGATATCTTCAAATTTAGCCTCGAGGTTTAAGATACACAGTTTAAGACTGAGAAAAGTTAAGAGTTTGATCATTGATATTTGGTATTTGATATTTGAGGTTGAAATGGCTGTCAATCAGTTAGGCTATTTTCATTCATTAATTACATGAAATGCAGATAATTCTTCCATTCATTAGTATTTGTTGAAAAAAAATAAGCCCTCAAATGAAGATCATCGAAAGACATTGTCTCAATTGAGCAAATCAGGCAAAAAGTGACTTTATATATCAATATATTTCCATATAATATTGAACATTATTTTGTAACTGTTAACAAACAGCTTGAAACTAGTTTGCAACTGAAACAATTCATCTCAAAATGCCTGTTTTATTCATTGTGTTGCTCCCCGTCAAGCTGCTTTTGAACAAAGAATTCATCCTGTGTGAACAAATGGCTTCTTACAAATGTGCATTCAGCATCATTAGCCTTAGGTTAATTTCATTTTACATCACCTGAACGTGGCTTGTGACTATTGTGAACGTAAAAAGGTCACTGTTGTCTCTCTGATATCAGCAGCACTTTCTGTTGAGACAGCATTTTACATGAACACCAGAACAATCTCTTCTCGCACCGCCTTTCTTTCTGTAATAGGAGTGCTGTAGGGTTGTGAATGTCCTACTTTCATTCTCACTTGTTCTTTTTTCCCTTCCTTGTCTGTTGGTGGTAAAGAGAGGCAGTGGCATGTTTAAATATAGTATAGCACAGATGTTTGATTTTCTCTAGGGCCTGTAGGTGATATTAACAGATTCATGCTGAGCCATGTTTAATGTGACCACTGTAAAAAGTTACAGCCTGTGCAAACTGGGCCCTCGTGGTTTAACCCGACATGTCAGTCTCAATCTCTGAGTGAAAGTCTGGAGCACCTGAAATTGTTCTGCTCTTGTGTGGATTGTGTGACATTCACAGCAGCAGCACTTCACTATATTAGCGATAGAGGCATTAAAACACAGAGAACACTTCTTTTAAGGCTGTTATAAGTGATGATTTTTACCATGTATAAAATGTCTCTGCTAGCTGACAGATATCAGTGAAATAGGTGCCCTGAGAATCACACCTGTCTGTGTGACAGTCCTGACACTTATGAATCTGACTGTGGCCTGCACATGTCAGTCAGAAAACTTGGAGGAGGCTTTCTGCCAACCCATGTCAGGAATAGTTCACTGTGAGAAAAACAAAACTCAGTGGAAAAACAGAAAAGGTACTGGTAATTTTCTGCCAGAATATTCCTGTTAAGTTTCCAGACTCTTCTTTCAAAGTGGTCATGATATGAGAAATCAAAAATGAGTTGATCTTTTGACATATAAGAGGTTTTTTGCACCTCCTACAAGTTTCATAGCTTAAAATGCCCTCTTCATTATAAACAAAGGGTTTATTAATCAAGAGCCAAAAACATCTGCTGTATAGACTCTAGCATCAGAAACAAGAGGGTGGTTTATTTTTAATAGCATGCTGGACCATGTCAGAGGATTATTTGTTTGTTCGGAGCATTTGACTGCATATTGTTATGTAATCAAAGCACAAAGCAGAGTGTAATGAAGAGTTCGCAGCTAACTGCATCGGATATAACAGCAGCTGCAGCGCAAAAACTGTGTGTAAATATTTCATAATGCTCCATTTGTAAATTACGGTTTTATATGGATAATGTTTTCAAAACACATTATCATATTTTAGAAACAAGCAACTGCATATGTAGGCAGCATATATAAAAGAACACCAATCATCAAACATTAAACGGCATATAAATCAAAACTGCCTAAAGTAACCAAATTAAATGTTAAATGTTTGGGGGTGTTGATGGAAGTAATCTACTCCATCTGTGTTTTGATCACCATTCTCAGTTTAGACGTAATCTTTGACAGAACACGTTTTTATCAGCCTTTTGGTCAAAATGTTGCTTTTTTAATGAAACATACCCACATTCATAGAAGAAGTGGAAAATACAAATCTACCCAAATCACTCAAGACAGCAACATTGCTCACATTTGTACTGAAACACAGGAGTTTTTTTACAAAAAGGTACCTGAACATATGAAAAGATGTATCATCTATTGGATAAAATTAGTGTCTAATCCAAGAAAATGTTATAATATGCTTTTTCAATTAGATGAAGTAGGTAGAAAAACATGGGTTACTTGAATTAGAGTTTTGCTGTATCTTTATGTTTTTTCTTTGAGAGGCTCAAAGTGTAGGTGATATAAGAACACTTACAGCTATTCTTAACCAGCGATTGAAAAAAAAAAAAAAAAAAAAAGCACATGAGGCATGGTATACATCAGTTTTGGAAAATAATAAGTTAAATATATATTCACGATACAAATCTTTGTTAGCACAAGAGAGCTACATTGCGTCTGCATGTGTATAACATGTGACTGGTACAATCATTGTTCCTTTTTGGATTTTTCAAGTCATCATCTAACTATAGAAACAGGCAGATGGAGTAATACACCAGTCGCAGAGAGAATCTGTAGTTATCGTACGTTAACAACAAATATTTCTGTGATAGAAGATGAGAAGCATTTTTTGTATGATTGCTCTTTGCGTGAGGATTTGCATAAGAAATACTTAGATGATCTTGTTGGTGATGTTTGAATTGATGAGTGAAGTGTTAAATCATTGATTTTGGTGAAAAATCATTTTCACCAACATGACAATTGGTTCATTTAACCAATTTAATCATTGGTTAAATGAGCCAGTTATGTGCCAAACTCTTCTTGGACCCATACAACTGCTTTACATAAGAAATGAATCAATTCAAATGAAATAAATGGGAAATTACAGCAATACATCATTTTTTATGCTTATGAGTATATGTTTTCTTCAAAACTGCAGTGTGTGTTAATTTGTTTGTTCTGTTGGACAAATTCAAATCACTGAAGTCAAGAACACATGTCAGCTGACTTTAGCTCAGTTTGTGGAGCTGGAGATGTTTGCATTGTTTGTTAACTGGACAAGTGGACACATGCTCTTGGTTTTAACTGAATACATAATGAACAGTTTTATGTTTACTGGACACTGTTTCATAGAAATAAGATTTTACTATTTTTGGACACATAAATAGATAAATAGAAATAAGAGATAAATAGAAATAAGATTTTACTATTTTTGGACACACTTTATCTTTTTTAGTAAGTGTCAATAATAATAATTTTGTAAATTCTACATACAACTACAGACTTTGAGTAAGTAAATCTGATTTTATCAAATAAATTTTGTAATCAACTGTTTAATTTTATACCTTTAAAATTTGAAATCCAATGCTTGAAAATTTACTATAAATACAAAAATCTAGTAAATTTCACAAGTAATTACAAAGAAACGGCAAAGTGACACGTTGAATTAAATGTGAAAATTTGAAGTAGAAAGACTGAAACAATTTTTTAAAAAATGTATTGCAATAATCTTTGTTTCATTCACAACTTTAAAAAAAATCAGTTTTACAGTAGTGTGAATAACTTTTTACTATTATTTTTTTTTTCAATTCACTTAAATTCATCTCATTCATTTTTTTTAATTAATTTCATTTTAATAGTAAAAAAAATATACTAACTTTTTTCAGTGTATTTAATTAACAAGACGTTAATTCAGACTGTATTTCACCACAAACTACTGTTTTAAAAATAATGACAAATAATAATGAAAAATACAAATAAAAATGTACTTATTTAATATCTATAAAAAGATATATTAGATACATTTCAATAAGGTAAATATACAGTATTTCCATATCATATAATATGATGGTTTGATGCTCAAGAAACATGTATTAATTTTATCAGTGTTCTGATAACTTGCTTAATAAGCCATGATAAAATACATTCATTAATTTTATGAATGTCACTTGATCAATTTAATTTTTAATGAATTTTAATCAATTTGTTACCTTGATATGATTTTAATTAAAATTTAATATTAGTTGTTGCCATTGCACACTTGGCATCTACAACTAGGCAGACCAATTTCAGCCAGGTAAATATATTTCCAGTTCAAAGCATAACCTCTTCCTTTCCTGGCACTTCATTTGATATTTTCGAGGTGTTATATTATTCATTTCCAACAACACAGGCGACTGAAAGAATCTGATCTTTTCTCGTCTAGCATCTGCTATTTGTCACTATGGTTGCACAGGTGTGGTAATGTGAGATCACATGTGTGTAATAAGTTTTGTTCAGCATTATATTTCCTCACATCATGACATCAATGACCCTGCCCTTCCCCGTCCTCCTCCTGTTATCCTCATCTGTCCTGATTTCTCTCTCTCTACTCTCCCACCACTCTACCACCACTTTCTGTTGTCCTCTTCATCCCTGTGCCAGATGTGTTGGCCACTGTTGCACCTGCAGCACTTCCTGTTTGCCTCTGCACCCCCCAGCATTACTTCTCTATTCCTCATCTCTCCTAACCTTTTGGCCTGTCACCTGCTGCACTCTTTCATCCTGACGTCTCCTCTGAATTCGACTGTCCTTCGTGCTCCCACCCCGGTGAGAGGCTGCCTCCAAAAACTGCAGTTGTTTTTCTCTCTAGAACTCGGGTTATAGGCCACATTCTTTTTTTGTGTGTCTTTCTAATCTTGTCTGTCTGTCGTTGATGTGCTTTTTCAGTATGATGGAGTTTGCAGCAACTGTCTTTGTTCCATTGGACATAATAAAATGCTCTACAATAAAATAATTTTTCAAAGTTGTAATTACAACAAATATTACTGGAGTATGTTTTAGAAAAAAATAGATTTCAGTCTTTGTCCTTGAAAAATGTGATGTTTCATAGCAATGAGGGATTTTTTTTTCTTATGTAAATGAATGTCATTGTATAAAATATTAAACCAAGTGGAATTTAAATAATATGGCAGAAACAAAAATTCACAAAAATAAGTTTGTTAATTCAATTCAGTGATAGACATTTTTAAGTGTAATTAACTGTAAATATTTGTTAGGGCCGCAGTGTATTGTCAATTCAGATTCAGGCTTAAAGAAATAGCTCACTTAAAAATTAGAAACATGCAGCTTTTCACTTCACAAGACATTAATTGATAGACTGGAATCGTGTGGATTACCTATGGATTATTGTGATGTTTTTATCAGATGTTTGGACTCTCATTCTGACGGCACCCATTCATTGTAGAGGATCCATTGATGAGCAAGTGATGTAATGCTAAATGTCTCCAAATCTGTTCCAATCAGTGTTAATTTCGTCAACAAAGACGACGACGAAAAATATTCGTCAACGAACCTTTTTTCTGTGACTAAAACGAGACGTTGACGAGCTAAAACTAATATCTGATGATAAAAACTATGACGAAATTTATGAAGCATCTTCGTTAACAAGACGAGACGGGACTAAAATGTTATTTGAGGACTACCGGACATTCAAAATACATCCTATAGGCTAAGTTAACTGTCTTGTCTTTCAAAATATGCGTCCCTGTCATTGGATTACAATCAGATGAAGGGCGTTCGCATATCTAGTCTCAGTATGGCAGCCGCAGCGGACAGATAGGCTACCAAAACACGAACTAACGATCTGAAACAATGGCCTCAGCACCTGAAGGGTTAGGGATAGGGTGACCAGACGTCCCGTTTTTCCCGGGAGTCACAATTCGTTGTGGATTAATTTAAAGTTAGTGAAGGCGCGACAGGCGGAATCGCGCTGATAGAAGTGCTCTCTCATGCTCGCACGCTCCACTTCTTCAGTTCTCATACAGCGCGCGATCAAATACACACACAGCAGTCCAAATGTCTATGGTGTAGTAGAGTATCTCACGTAAATACAGTCGGTTATGGCTTAAGTGAACGTAAACAGGTGGGTGAAAACTGAATGTGGTGTCAGTATTACATGCATGCCTTCCGTCTTAAAGGGACAGCATTCCCAATTAAATACATATCTATAATACATATACAAAATTTATTTCAGTTTTTCCAAATTCAATCCTTGATTCAAATTTCTCATAAGCTTAATTGATTTGGTCTAAAGAGAGAAGAATTAATGACTATTTTTGTTTGAAGACTAAAATAGCTACCAAAATAAATGTTGGTAACTGCAGTTTGACTAAAAGTAATGACTAAAAGTATAATGACTAAAAGTTGACGAAAATGCAATGACTTTTGGTCGACTAAACTAGACTAAAACTATGAAAGACTCAAATGACTAAAATGTGACTAAGACTATTAAGCATTTTCGTCTCAAGATAAAGACTAAGACTAAATCAAAAATGCCTGCCAAAATTAACACTGGTTCCAATGAAGAAACAAACTCATTTTAATTTTTGAGTGAACTATTCCTTTAAGAGCTTGTCAAAACTGTTCATTCGACATTTATTGACCACCAATCTTAAAATAGGGTGCTGCAAACATAATTCTTCAGTAATAATTTACGCTACAGCTTTGAAAATATACCCTGAAGTAATGAAGCACAGAAGGTATTGATTTGTGTTTAAGGATTAACTGTGATTTCTGTCCTAGCTCAACACCTGGACAGCATTCTCTTCAGTCTTCTGCAGGAATATGATTTGGAAACTCACTGGAGTGTCTGACCATCTGATTACTTATGTAATGATCTGAAGACTGAGGCTGATAATCAAATTGCTATTCTCCATAAAGTCGGCATGATAAGCCAAATTTAATTTGCCCAGCACTGAAATTTTTACAATGACGCTTACTACCAGAATCAATATGTTGGATATTATAACAGCATCATTTAAGTAGAAAACAAACTCATTGAGTGGAAATTGTTCTACTTTCTCTATTATAAAGCAATTTAATGCATGAAAACAATCCATTAATATGTTTGGTCACACTTTATATTAGGTGGCCTTAACTACTATGTACTACATCAAAAAATAAGTACAATGTACTTAATGTAGTCATATTGTATTGTAAAACACTTTTGCTGCTATTGAGGTGGGATACGGGTAAGATTAGGGACAGGTTTGGTGGTATGGGTAGGTTTAAGGGTGGGTTAAGGTGTAAGGGATGGGTCAACAGTGTAATTATAAATGTAATTACAGAAATTAATTACAGATGTAATTACATATAGGTATTTTTAAAAATATAAGTGCAATGCAGAAACATGTTTGTACACAATAAGTGCATTGTATCAAATGATTAATTTAAATGTAAGTACGTAGTAGTTAAGGCCATCTAATGTAAGGTGGGACCAAATGTTTTAAGCTATTAAATACTTGATTCATGATTGCCACACGATAGCAACAGCTCGAAAATATAACAATCTATTCTTTTAATTTTACCTAGTGGAACAGTGAAAATATAATTTGATAGTAATTAGCAAAAATTCTTAACTTTTAATATTCATACTTACTTCAAAATCAAAGGTTAAATAAGCAAATAATAATAATAAATACAACACATTTTTGGTATTACATACACCAATAACATATGTCTAATTATATAATTATATCATCCTAAAAAATGATATCTCTTTTATTCCTATTTCTTTTATTTCTCAGTTCTCAGTTATTAAAATTTTAAATTAATATAATTAAATAATATAATATTATTATAATTATAATATATTCCTGTGATGAAAGCTGAATTTTCAGCATCATTGCTCCAGTCTTCAGTGTCACATGATCCTTCAGAAATCAGTCTAATATGCTGATTTGCTGCTGAAGAAACATTTCTGATTATTATCGATGCTGAAATATTTGAGCTGCTTAATATTTTTTTGTGGAAACCTTGGCACATTTTTCATGATTCTTTGATGAACAGAAAATCTAATCAATTTAATGCATCAATCAATCAATAAATCAATCAATTGATCAATAAATCAATCAATCATTCAAAAATGGTCAGAAACCTCATTTCTACACTCTAAGACATGTTTTATGGCAACCTAAAAATGTTTTCCATTTGGTACTACTGTGTACGTACATTAGTGTCCATGTAACTGATTTCATAAAGTCGATCATATTTATCATTATTACCGAATTATATTCAGTTACACTAACATTCACAAGTCATTTTAAGGCTCATGGGCAGAAATGGCAGGTATGCAGTCTACAATTAGTGCAATAAAAACAAAATGCATTGTTTCTGCCACCTTTCAATACAGCAAACTCATTTTTGCCTGTATCGTATTTATTTTTCTGTTTTCTAGCTTGTTACAGGGAGGATAGAGGCTACATTGGACCAAATTACACCATCTGAAGCCAATCATATCCAATTCAAGGTCAACAGCTTTCATCCTGGAAGACCTTGTCATCTCATTTCAGTTTTTTTTTTTTCCATTCTCACCACTCTTCATTATGAAAAGGCAGCGTGAGGAATAAGGACATGCTGTTGGGGACACCCATTTGTAATGCTGTCCATGTACAACATTGAAAATCCCCCTGAGCTGTTTGACCAAAGAAACAGTATGATGAAATCCCATCATAGATGGTGGACTGCCTGTGTGTTATAATGATGCCCTTCTGCGCACCCATCGAGATCCAGGCAGGCGCTCTTGATTAAATATTGACTCGCAGTTCCCTTTGTGCTCTTTTTATCTGATCAATAATTAATAATAGGTAAAACGGAATGGTGTGAACTGCAGTTTGTTTAACAACACCTTTGCACAAGATTTGTTCCATTCCCAACAACTTATAACAAATTGCTACGGACCGTTATCTGTTAAAGCGCTGTGCTCCAAATTGTGCAGAGCTGTTTCTTTCTCATTACAACAAACCTAACAGCTTCTCTGAACACAATGATCGCTCATATTGCTCAGTCTCTGCAAGACAGAAGTGAAGAATCTAAGGTAACGCAGCCCTTATTTTAGTCATAACCCTGCAGGTTCGTTTCCACGCGGCGAGACGGGGTGTTTAAATCCAGCGCAGGCAGGATGTGTCTATTATTCAGTGATCCAGATGGCTATTCATCCTTGGAGCGGTTTCAAGGTATGTTCACAAAAACATCAGACTAAAAATAAAGGCTTAAGCTTCAGAGCCAGTTTGCTGGATGATAGATGTTTGTCGGATAGAAGATTGAAAGCTGAAGGACCTTAAAATGTACTCAGAGGGGTCATTTTTCTTGACCTTTTGAATAAAAACATGCTGTAATTTTCAGAACTCAAAACATCATCCCCAGTCGAAAATGTATGAAACTTGTTCAAAAACAACTTTTTGTGAACTCGTTCTGAACTGCAGCTTTCTGAGAACAGGCAGATGAACGGATCAACACGTTTGCATGTTAACGATGCTTACTGTGTTCAGAAACTTGGCCCAGCCAGTCACGGTGAGGTAATACCGAGAAAGCTGGATATAGGTATATTAAGAACTAATGATAAGAGTAAAATGTGTTGGGAAAATCAGCCAAACCTTGAGCTTTTTCTGGCTGTGTGAAGCACCTGGCACTCTGCAGATCCTTCCAAAGGATCCTAACGTTAAAATCGAAGGATTTGCTTTATTTTTGGCAGCATCCGGGATCATTTCAACCTAATCTTAACATTTTGAATGACACATTTCAGCACAGATGGTTTGTAAACCTGTCACAGTGGAATGCTGAATTTTACAGGGAATTAAAGTCAGAAAGCTTTTTATATTAAATTTAAATTTTGCATTTTTTTTGTTCATTTAATATTTAAAGAAAAGTTTTCAAGTCAGTGTGATTTTTTTTTTTTAAATGAAATTAATATTTTTATTCAGTAAGAACTAGTTTTCTGTTCATCAAATAAAACAATGCATCATGGTTTGTATCACAGATATAAATTACATTTAAAAATATATTGAAATAGGAAACAGTTACTTTAAATTGAAATAATATTTCGCATTACTGATTTTACTGTATTTTTGATCAACTAAATGCTGCCCTACATGAGACTTATAAATTAGTTTAAAAAAGATCTTTTGTCCTGTAATTAATCATGATTAATTGCATATAACATTAAATTGTTATCATATAAAACTGTATTTTTTTAAATAGAAAAGCACAGTTTGTCTTGACAACTGTAAGATGTTGGCTTGGCAGACTTGAATGAAAGTAAAAAAACAAAAAAGAAAAAAGTTTTAAAAACCTTGAAGTGAGGGTTTTATTCACCTTAAGATGGAAAAAAGTCACTGAACACTAAATCATAACTAATTTTACTATATAATAAATCTATAAAATAAAAAATCTATCATACAACCACTTCAATCTTAAACACGTTTCAAGAGCAACTCTTTACATTATTATTATCTGTATACATGCCAAAATCATAAGTGCAGTCTTTTATGTGAAGTCCAGCTATGCAATCTGAAATGGCCTTGGAAAATCACAGATCATGTTTGAATCATCCAGCCCAATGCACCTGCAAATCCATATCAACAGCTTTGTGTTCTGTTACATTATACATTTTTCAAGCTATTATTACAACATAATCTGAACAGCTGATTCCCTCGTGTGCATTTTTCATCATTTGTGAGGGGTCACTGTGGACTGAGCCATTCACAAGTACATGACTCATAATTGCATGGTAATTACTAAAAGGTTACGATCCCCCACGGTTGCATAAAGTCTTAAAATAGAAAGCGGTTTGTCATACTGCGGGTGCGTGCGGATGTGTTTTCACCCTGTCTTTTTGATAATGGAACACTTCTGAAAGGAAAAAGTTTCCCCAGTGGAAAAATCTCTGTCAGGTATTTGTACATTTTAATACCTTGCGTCAAAAACACCTTCCCTTGAGAGGCCGCTTGACGTTACAATACATTTTCTCATTATTCAGATTTTCTTTTCGCCTCTGCTTTTGACACCACAGGTTATTCTTTTCGTCTGGTCAGGACTCTGTGGAGACACACTGGACTTCTTAATCATGTCACTGACGTTCCTCAAAAGATGCTGGGTAACCCGGTTTTGCTTCTGCTATGAAGGACTGTCAAGTCAGACTGGAAAGTCTGGAAAGTTCCTCGATTTGACAGGTGTCAGTCAAAGAAAAAGACTACTGTGTGAGGTTAGATGGAATGAATTGTAGCTCTGTGTCCGGTTTCATTAAAATTGTCTTAAGAAAGAAGTTATGAAATGTCTAGAAAAACGAATTATTTGTTTTTATTAAGATGAAAATGACAGACTTGTGTTATTTGATTAATGGTGATTTTTGTCAAAGACTCTCTGATCAACATTTACTTAAAAAAAAACATTTAAAACACTGCCTTCATATAACAGTAATGATCATAATAAGCATGCACACTATTTTAGTTAAACTGGAGGTTATCAAGGATATGTTGATTTTTTTAAGAACACTGTGCTCAGGAATTCAAATTCTTCTTATGCTTTGTCTTTAGAACAATCAAAAACGTCAAGAACATTCTTAAGAAATGTTTTTAAGAACATAACATTTATTCTTAAAGGAATAGTTCACCCAAAAATAAAAATTTGCTTAAAATGTACTCACCCTCAGGCCATCTGAGACATTGATGTTTGTTCATGGGAACACATCTGGAGAAATGTAGCATTGCATCACTTGCTCTCTAATGGATCCTCTGCAGCGAATGGGTGCCGTCAGAATAAGAGTCCAAACAGCTGATAAAAACATCACAATAATCCAGAAGTATAAGCAAAAACAGTTCAAAACAAATATGTTTGTGGATTTTAATGTGAGAGGACAAAAAAGATGGACTTTTTCACCGGAGGAAGCTTTATTATGGATTATGAACTCATATTTTGGCCAGAAGCGACAATTTAAAGTTAAAAACGTCTTGATGGATTTGTTCATTACAAAGTTGCAGTTTTTCACAAGATATTAATTGATGGACTAGAGTGTTGTGGATTATTGTGATGTTTTACCAGCTGTTTGGACTCTCATTCTGACGGCACCCATTCACTGCAGAGGATTGGTGAGGAAGTGATGTAATGGTACTGTACATTTCTCCAAATCTGTTAAGATGAAAAAAACAATGTTCTGAATATTGAGTAAATGTTCTGCAAATTTTCATTCTAGGGTGAGCTATTCCTTTATGTTAGAAAATAAGAAGAAAATAGCGGAATTTTATTTCTGCTGAATCTCACTCGTGTTGTTCAAGCAACTGTCATGCAACTTCTATTGACACAATTACATCTATTAGCAATGTGCACCAGTGCATCACAGCAGACATTCCCCCTGCTTTCTTTTTCATTTGTGACAATGCACTATCCCTCTCAATACCCGTTTAGTATTCTGACCCATTCTGTTATTGTCAGCTCTGCAGTCTATTAGGGAGCGCTGTCCTATGCAACTGTCACTTAGCCTGAGAAAACTTTAAGCATGCCACTGCACAAGCATCTATTTGTCTCCACCTCAAACACTTCCTGTGGAGCAGAATACAAGATGTCTCATCTTTTGCAATAGGAACAGGGGCCGTGAAAAGATGAATTATTTACTTTGCTGACTTGTGCAGCACCTTGGGAAAGAGACTACAGTCACTGAACGACAGGGGCACAAAAACCTCCTACCTGAAGCGACTCCAGCAACACTACATCTGCAGCCATCTGAACACAGCTACCCTTTACATCTGAGCTCTGCATATATACATTTGCCGATCGTATTGCTCCGCTCACTCTTGGGAGGTTAAAGAAAGTTCTGAGCAACTGTTTCTGTAATGTTCGCGGGCTTTGAATGCAATATAAATATTGAATCACAAGAGAAAGGCCTCATGCAGTGCTTCTATTCGAGGAACGCTTTTCATTCGCTTGTTTGTTTGTTATGCATTTCCTGAAAGTTTTTTGGCAAAAGACAAATTAACTGTCGAATATGAAATCTAAGACAATCAGTGATCCATATACGTAAATAAATGCTGTATTACCTGATTATTTTAATTGTTATGTTTTTAATATAATTCTGAGGTTGCTCTTTCCAAACACATGAAACTTAAAGGGATAGTTCACCCAAAAATGAAAAATTGATATTTATCTGCTTATCCCAAGGGCATCCAAGATGTAGGTGACTTTGTTTCTTCAGTAGAAGGCAAACTAAGATTTTTAACTCAAACCGTTGCAGTCTGTCAGTCATGTAATGGCAGTCAATGGGTCTCACGGATTTGAGAGACAAAAAAACATGCACAGACAAAACCAAATTAAACCCTGCGGCTCGTGACGATTCATTGAGGTCTTAAGACACGAAACAGTCGGTCTGTGCAAGAAACTGAACAGTGTTTATATCATATTTTACCTCTGATCCACTGCAATGTCCAACTGTCCTGAGCGCGTTCACAACAGACAGTGAGTGACGGGTCAACGTGCTCTGGCATAGTAGACGCATGCGCAGAAGCGATCTGGGTAACACTTTATTTTGATGGTCCCTTTTGAACATTCTGTCTACAATAAGTAACTTTGCAACTACACGTCAACAAACTCTCATTAGAATATTAGTAGACTGTCTAATTAATATCTGCTAACTCTTTATTGTGATGGCATCTCAACAGACATTCTACTGACTATAAGTAACTTTGCAAGTATATCTCAACTTATTCTAATCCTAACCCTACCAGTCTACTAATACTCTACTAACACTCTAATGAGAGTCAGTAGATATGTAGGTGCAATGTTACTTATAGTCAACAGAATGTGTTAAAGGGACCATCAAAATAAAGTGAAACTGTGATCTGTCACACGTATACATCACTCATTGTTTAGATCATTCATAAATAGGATATAGAATACAGTTTTGGAAATCATTATTATTAATTAAAGGGGAAGGGGAAGAACAGAGATGGAAGTCTCCCTTCTAGTTATAGTTTATCTCTGTCTAGCTCCGGTTCACACTCCAGTACAGTAGGTGGCGGTAATGCACCATTGAAGTTGGATGCCAACCGCATTTACCGCAATTAAACATCACGGAAGAAGAAGAAGAAGAAGAAGATCGCTTCTGCGCATGCGTCTACTATGCCAGAGCACGTTGACGCGTCACGCGCCGGATGTTGTGAACGCGCTCTGGACAGTTGAACGTTGCGGTAGATCAGAGGTAAAAAATTATATAAATACTGTTCAGTTTCTTGCACAGACCGACTGTTTCATGTCTTTAGACCTCAGTGTATCGTCACGAGCCACAGGGTTTAATTTGGTTTTGTCTGTGTATGTTTTTTTTGTCTCTCAAAGCCGTGGGTCCCATTGACTGCCATTATATGACTGACAGACTGCAACGGTTTGAGTTAAAAATCTTTGTTTCCGTTCTACTGAAGAAACAAAGTCACCTACATCTTTGATGCCCTTGGAGTAAGCAGATAAATATCAAATTTTCATTTTTGGGTGAACTATCCCTTTAACGGACTGTAAATAAACTATGCATTAAATTAAGTTTATTATTATTATTATTATTATTATTATTATTAGACTGTAAAATGTTGGTAAGTAAACATAAAAAAAAGATTATTGGAGTATGTTTTACAAGTAAATACTATTTCAGTTTTTCTACTTCAAAATTTATGTTTAATTCAACGTTTTACTTGTCAAATTTTACATGTCAAATTTACTAGCAATTTTGGAGTCAAAAATGTTATACCAATTTATTTTATTAATGTCAAAATTCTTGTTTATTTTTCTTCAGTTTTCATTTTTATTGTACTTTTAGTAATTTTATGTGCTTTTGTCATTTTTGTTAGTTTTAGTTTTTATTTCTATTAATCTTATTAATTTGATTCAATTATACTTTATTTTAATTCAGTTTTAGTTGTAGTAATTTTAGCACTTCAACATAAACTTATGTTATTCTAGTTCGTGGGTATCATTTCTAATTTTAATTTAAGTTGTTAAATTAAAATTAATTTAACAACTTAAATTAATTTTAAGTTGTTGTTGTTGTTGTTGTTGTTGTTGTTGTTGTTGTTTGTTTTGTTTTGTTTTTTTTCTGGGGGGTTTTTTTTGTAAGATATAAAAAAAATTATATTTACATTTTATTTCAGCTTTATTTCATTAAACAAAAAAAAGGACATTTAATAGTTTTAGTTACAATATCAAAACTGACTAGATGTTTGTTTTTGACATACATTAAGGTAAAATAAGGTATATTAAGGTATAAAATGAATGTAGAAAACAGTTCAGATTATTTACATAAATATGATGTGAAGTATTCAAACCAAGTTCTCTAAATTGTTTGCAAACTTCTAAGTCATTGTTGAGATCTCTTTTGAAATTCTACAGGATTACTGTACTTTGTTTTCAGGGGAAAACGTGCAAAGCAAGAGGAAGTCCCATTTGCTCTCCATTCAATCTCGATGTTGTCTAGCAGAAATCTCATTTAGGATTTTTCTTTCATGGGAGGCATCATTTTACATTACAGGAGCTGGATTATGCGCTAAGCACAGAGGTGAAAAAACCTGTTTATTACTTCACAATGTACCGCCTATGTTGACAGGCCATGCAACCTATGCAAAGCCTTCCTGCCACTATAATATCGCCTGACTGAAAGTAGTCCCATTGGACAATGCAACCAACAGCTGGCGGATTTTCGTTTATAATCTCTCCCTTGGTCTGATCTATGCTCGGTATCAGCCGTCTGCCTGCGAGTTTAAAATGAACAATAAAGCAGGCAAAGATTTAGACGTGCCAGTGACCTGAGATTCAGGCGAGGATTTTGTAAACAAAATTACTTGCTATTCCTGAAGGGCGTACGGTTCAATTTTTGAAATAATTTTGTGTGTACTCCTACTTTGAATACATTTCCTGGGAGTGGAAGGATTCGCTCCCTGACAAATATGACCCAATTTATGCTGACTTTGAAGTGGTGCAGAGGCTGAAAGACATTCAAAGATCAAGTCAGGATTTAAAATTAGGGTCTATTGAGAAGCAATTATGTCTTCATAGCAAAGCTGCATTTTCTGCATCAAATCAATGTTCCAAATCAAAAAGTGTCTTGATGCTGGCTGACATATTTTCCGTCCACTTAATTACAAGCTTCTAATATCATAAGACGCTGAACGTGTAATGTGTAATCTCCCGCAGGACTGCCACACTTCCACAGAAAGCAAACCGCTAGCCAATTAACTCTCCATACATCTTAAATCATTGCCATATGGCAATTTCTCTCAGTCTGCTCCTCATTCTTAAGGGTAAAAAAAGATTATTCCCTAAGAGATTGATTATAGAAAAGGCATCAGGCATACCTGAATTTCCAAAGTAGTGAATCTCACAAAGCCTGCCAAAATGTGCAATATTTCACCGTAAAATTAAAAGGAAGCATATTTTGGTGCTTTTGTGCATCACTTGCATTATGACATCTTTCAGTTAGGAGCATTATTTATTTTCCATTTTGGTGATTCTCATTATTTTCCTTTCAACAGTATTTATGCTAGTTAATGCAATAGTCTCTTTTTTGTATTACAATAAAAATACTAAAAGAATTATTTTATTTTTTGCACTTTTTAGAGATGCATTTAAAAGTTTTTTTTTAATACAAAATACTAAAAATGAAATATATACAATATTTTATTTTGCTTATATTGTTTAAACAATAAATATATAAATGCAATATATATATAAAAAGAATATATATATATATATATATATATATATATATATATATATATGTGTGTGTATATATATATATATATATATATATATATATAATTGTTTTTTTATTTATTTATTATTTGGCAATTACAGGGATCAGGGCCTATTTTTGACAGGTTTTCATGAAACTGACCTAAAGACACCCCTGAGATGGCATTACAGCCTCATCTTCATGTGAATCATCATCACTCATTTAAAGGGATAGTTCACTTTGAAATTAAAATTTGGTATCTATCAGCTTACCCCAAGGGCATCCAAGATGTAGGTGTCTTTTTTTCTTCAGTAGATCCAATTTTGATATTTTTAGGTCAAACTGTTCTAGTCTGTCAGTCATATAATGGCAGGTGTAGGTCACTGGCTCTATAAGAGGGAAAAAGAACATGCACAGAGAAATCCAAATTAAACAATTCCCCATCGTAACTACACATTGATGGCCTAAGACACGAAACGAGCGGTTTATGTGAGAAAACGAACAGTATTTATATCGTTTTTTGCCTCTTGTACACAACCATGTCCAAGTGATCTGAGTGCGCGCATGCATCCGGCGTGTGACGTGTGTGTGCGCACTCTGGCTTAGTCTGCGCGAGAGATCACTTCTGGCGCTTTCCGGCGCTTGCGCAAACTAAGCCACATCCGGTGTGTGACGTGTGTGCGCGCGCTCGTCTGCTCAAGAGATCACTTCCGGTGCTTTCCGGCGCTTGCGCAGACTAAGCCAGAGCGTGCACACACACGTCACACACCGGATGCGTGCGCGCACTCAGATCACTTGGGCATGGTTGTGTACAAGAGGTAAAAAACGATATAAATACTGTTCGTTTTCTCACACAAACCGCTCGTTTCGTGTCTTAGGCCATCAATGTGTAGTTACGATGGGGAATTGTTTAATTTGGATTTCTCTGTGCATGTTCTTTTTCCCTCTTATAGAGCCAGTGACCTATACCTGCCATTATATGACTGACAGACTTGAACGGTTTGACCTAAAAATATCAAAATTGGATCTACTGAAGAAAAAAAGATACCTACATCTTGGATGCCCTTGGGGTAAGCTGATAGATACCAAATTTTAATTTCAAAGTGAACTATCCCTTTAATAAGCTTATACAGTATGAAACATGATGATTAAAGATAATTAACCATTTGTAGTCTCAGTGCACATTAGATCAGTGAAGCACAGTTTCTAAAAGTGATATGAGGAAATTTATTAACAGAATCCAGGAGGATATTGTTTGATACAACCAGACAAATTAATGACTCAAGAGGGGTGATTTAATATTGCACATTCCCTCACCAGAAATCAACCCCAGACCATGCTAGTGAGCACCAAATCCACACCAGCAGGAATACCATGAGTGTAGTTCATCTATGAATGAGCTACACATCCCTTATAAAAAATATAAATATATAAAATTAAGAGACGCACAGGTCATACAAGGCATGTCAGAATGTACATGCAGTCTTAATATATACTGTATATATTCTCTTCTACATTGTACTATCATGAATGCAGTGTGAGCAGTGGAAGCTGTTTCCAAGTGTAGAGTACTGATTGATCACTATAGCATTGGAGAGAGCTTATTTTATTTGCAATTTATTATCCAGGAATGATGTCCATCTTATCTAAAGCACACTGGCCTTGCACATTTCCACATCCTTTCATGAAACATACTGCAATAGTCAGTCTGGCACCTACAAATGTTCTCTCCAGTCTGACCACTTACCAGACAAACAAACAGTCTGAGGTGAAGAACATCAGCTTACATTATGCATTTCTTCAGCGGCCTAAAAAAGAGCAGCGTTGCATAAGTAAAAAATCCTGATCTGCAGTAATGCAATTGTTTGGTGACAGTAAGACTCTTGCGCTTGCTTTGCAGGCTCGTGTTCTTCTGCGTTCCTTCTCCACATCTGCAGTCTGTCCTGTATCCAAACACCAGAAAGGCTAAAAGGTGGAAAAAGGGAACAAATGAATCCATTTAGGGGCACAACTGAAATGTGTATAATGCATTTTGAAAGTCACACTATGAATAATTGGTAAAGCACAGGCTGGAGGAAAAACAACAGGCAAAGGTGATGTGAGGTCAGCTTAGGAAATTTTCTTGGCTTGCTTGAGCAATAAAAAATTTGATTATATTTTTCTAATAAAATGAAAACAGGCCACAAAAAATGTCCACAGTTTAAGCTAACATGGCACAGTTTACTTATATTCAAGTGACGTGCTTCATTAATCAGGTCACTGTTCACCCAGTTACAGTACAAGATCTTTTAAAAAATGACTGCATATGAAATGTGATCTGGACTTATTCTCGACAGGTTTTGTGAAATGCACCAAAAGGCACCCCTGAGATGGTATTACAGCCTACAGTATATTGACTCCATATGTTTTTATTATTTAATTTTTATTAGATTTTTTTTTTTCTATTTTCGTTTTGTTTTCCTTTTATCTTCCTTTTTATTATTTATTACATTGCTATTTAGTTAGTTAGTTAGTTAGTTAGTTAAGTAAGTAAAATGTGATCTGGACATATTCTTGGCGGGTATAGTGAAATTAACCAAAACATCCCGGAGATGGCATTATTGACTTATTTGTTTGTATGTTATTTCATCATTTATTGCATAATTATTTTATAATTTCACTGTATTTTTCTATTTATTTTTAATATTTATTATATTACATTTATTATTATTATTATTATTATTATTACAGTGAAATGTGATCTGGACTTGGCAGGTTTCGTGAAAGTCACCAAAAGACACCCATGAGATATTATTATAGCCTATATTGACTTTTTTATTTATATAATTTTATTTTTAATACAGAATTATTTTACTAGTTTAGTTTTACTTACTATTTATTTGTAATATTTGTTATATTACATATACATATGCCGTGTTTGTGTGTGTATGTGTGTGTTACACTGATTTTTTATTTTTGTTGTTTTGTGATCTGGACATATTCTTGACAGGTTTTTGTGAAATACAGACACCCCTGAGATATTATTCTAGCCTATATTGACTCATTATGATATGAATCACTATTTACTAAGCTTATAAAAGACATGGGCAAAAGTGATGTGAGGTCAGGTTTCTAGAGCACTTGCGTTGCAAGCTATTTTTCTAATAAAAAGTCCCCCCAAAAAACAATTAAAAGTGCACAGTTTAACATGGCACTGTGAATTTTTTATTCAAGTGACATGCTTCATGAATCAGGTCAGCGTTATTCTCCCAATTACAAGATAAGCAGTGGTAGCATGTCTTTGATAAAGGAGCCTTCATTACCGGTTCCAGTGCCCTCTGTTCTGTGTTGTATTAAAACTCCAGTAGTCAGTGTTAGACCCCTGATGCTTAAAGCAGAGCAGCGGTGCTCACACAGGAATATAAATGATGAGAATCTGGGCTGAATGGAGATCCAGGTCACACAGTCTGAATTTAGGCACATCAAGGCCACAGTCTGTCTGAGGCAACTCTCTTTTTCGCCATTCACTTTGAATATATTAGGTTAATGAAAGAGAGCAAGAGGCAGCGAAATGATGGCTCAGTCCCAAACTGCCTATCAATACATCATACTGTAGATACACTCTAATCAATCCCAAAATGCACCGTGACATCCATCTAGAAATTTTAACCCGGATTTACATCAGACAGTACAAGAACTGTTCAGTTTACAAAATTAAATATGTCATTAAAACCAAACAACAACACTTATTCGTGAAAGTGAAGTGACGTGTGGCCAAGTATGGTAACCCATACTCAGAATTTGTGCTCTGCATTTAAACCATCCAAATGCGCACACACACAGTAGTGAACACACACACACACAGCGGGCAGCCATATTGCTGCAGCACCCGAGGAGCAGTTGTGGGTTCTGTGCCTTGCTCAAGGGGCTCACCTCAATTGTGGTATTGTGGGTGGAAGAGAGTGCTATACATTCACTCCCCCCAACTACAATCCCTGCCGGACCAGAGACTCAAACCTGCGACCTTCGGGTTACAAGACCGACTCTCTATCCATTAGGCCATGACTGTCCCGGCAGCTATTAATGGTAGCACTTTACACTTTACAATAATGTTTCATTTGTTGACATTAGTTAATTGTAGGATAGGTGATTTCAAAAAAGGCTGGACATAGCAAGCTAGCTTTCAAAGCATAAGATCACACCCTCCCTGCAAATCACTTTCCAAAGCCATGCCTCCTCCAAACCACATGAATGCACAAAGGCAAACCAGAACTAAATCAGCAGCTAAATGCAACGCTGTTTTATTAACTCTTGTCTTATTCACCAGTGAGAAAACATTACGGTACAAAGTGGCTAATATTATAATAATAACTCCTTCCATTCTCGCTCGGTCGGCGTATTATGTCTGCGTGAACAGGGTGCACAGAGGTATGCAAATACATACATTGACAGGTAGGTACAACAGCCTATTGTAGTCCTTGGACCGAGGAATATGACTGGACGAACATTTTATGGTCCTACGCATTCCACAGACAACATAAATAGCTACACATAAATCCATTTAGACCAACTTAGACTTAACTTAGTGATTGCTATCAGGATGTGAAGATCAGTGGCGTAGCGGACAGGCATGATGGCGATAAGATGATGGGGTGCGTTGAAAGATGATGATCATGTATCGACGATAGCCAGAGATATTGTCAAAAGCATTAAATATTGTCATTATTAAGAGTATTTGGCATTTCCAATTAATGTAGGCCTGTTACATTTTGGCTATTATTATTAGGTTACTTTTATTATTAAATTAATATTACAATTAATTTGCTCCGCAATAATTTCATAGCGCATCACCGCATAACTGACACGCTGTGAGTATAATAAAGGATTACGCTATTAGCTTAGGCTGCTAATCATTGAAAATGTTTTAAAAATGTCTTTTAAATTATTAAGTTCACGGTAGAATTTATGTAGGCCATATACCGTAGTAAATAACTAAAAAAAAAGCTTAGGAGGAGACTCAATATGGGCGCCCTAATTATGTCATACATTCAAAATTCATGTAGCCTACTAGATTCCGTTCTTACTGTTTCCTAAAAAAGTTTTAATATAAAGATACAGCTTAATATAAGTTACTTATATACAACAAGCACATTCTGAAATAGGCCCAGGTTATTTCATTCCAGCGATTAGTTATGAAATACCACAGCATACAGAGCAGATTAAAATACAGATACAATGTCCTCTCAAAAGTTGGGCTGCATCATCATCAATTTTGCGGTTTCCTTTTTTTTTATTTGTACATCAAAGGTGACAGGGAGCCGTGAAAGAAATATACAGCCCACTTTACATACAAATAAAAAGCCAATGACAACAAATGAGGCATGAGAAAATAATATTGAGAAGAATGGACAAACAGCGACGGAGCAAATGGCAGCTCAGTTGACTTTGGCTGCATTATGCATGTGCATTATGAAGAGATCCAAGCTAAAGTACAGCAGTGAAAATCATGCATTTTCATTATGTAAACATGTAGTTTTATTTTGAATGCAATTAATCACGATTAATCGATTTTACAGCCCTACTTAGGATACTGTCCCAGTTAGGGGGCATTTACGCAACCCCATTTTCAACTAAAAATGGAAACCTTTGCGTTTTGGACATTCATTTACATGACCATGGCGTTTTGGAGGCCTGAAAATGCAAACTTTTGAAAACTGGTCTCAAGGTGCACGTTTTTGAAAATGATGACACTATCATCTCCGTGTAAATTATAAAAACGTGAATTTTTTTGCATGCGTATTATGTGTTGAGTCTATAGGAATGTGTATGTGCGCAGACGTGTGTTTCTTTACAAAATGACATTGCCAACTACTTTTTAAGTTTTAGTCATTTTTGCGGATCCGTGTGAACAGGGATTGTTTTGACAGAATTGTCTTACATATGCAAAACTTTTCAAAAATGCAAAGGAAAACCTTGTTTTTAGTACATCATTGTCATGTAAATGTACCCTAAGAGTGTAAAAGAAAGCGGAAACACTCACAAGACAGATAAAAAAGATATGCATAAAAGGCACAAATACAAGTACAATCTAACTGGAAAGCAGACGTGGAACTAACTTTTTATTTAATGATTTGAAAATTAGCTTGAACATCACAGAAAGTAGCTATATGGAGCTTATTTCTAATTAAGCCCTTATATTCCCAGTCCAGCTCCTGACTTATGAAAGCAGCAGGTGGCGGTGAAAACAAGTGCTACAATGAAAACTCCTGCCAACTTGTAATGACGCACGTCTGCATGGAAGACCAGTTGGTTCCTAAAACCCATATACGATGTGACATATGAGACGATGACCGTCTGGTCTCACACCGCTGGACCTTCTGCTGCTAACTGACAACCATGCTGTTTTAGTGTCTCAGATTTATGCTTCTGTGCTCCAAATGCATCTACTGTACTTCTGTTTTCTTGACCAACCTCTTTTGTCATCATCTTTGATGATGTGTCTATACCCAAATCAGCTGATGCTGTACAGTTCCCGTCTCATTTCAGCCTATCGATAATTAAGCAACCATAATTTACTTGTTCTGGTCTGTACAGTGGCAATTAATATCTGTAATGAGTTGGTGATTAGACTTGGCCTCTCTAATTAACCTGATCGTCTGGAGAGGATTATCTCCATATGCAATAACCAGCATACGAGTCCTATAGCACTGATTAGGAGCTGGATCTAGGCTCTGAGATAAGAAGAATTAGAATAAGAAGTTCCCTTAATGAAGCACGAAGCAACAGACTCGTTTTCTCAATTAACAAAATACCCCAAAGCCAAAAGAATAGAATAAATTTACACGATGCCAATTTCAAGAGAAAAAAATTGTTGCCACCAAAAAGAAGCTGTCAGAATGTTCTTACAGATGCAGAAAGCGTCTAAATTGTGCAGTTTTGTTCCTTATAAAATGTGTTTGATAGTAAAGTAACTATTTATCGTTATTATGCTGTCAATTAGTTTGACATAGTAGGCTATTATAATAAAGTTGAAAGGAAAAAGTGTATTTAAAAAGCATTCACAGTGATGTTTGTTTTAAACAAAAATTGTCAATCAGACATTATTAGCTATGATAATTAGGTATTTGTTATTAAAATAGGCTATAACAATAAAGAGATTCAAATCATTCTAAATTCTAAAAGTTATATATATACGGCAAAGTAAATTACATTTTATGTGTTTGCAGTGAGTTTGTTTTTAACATATAACATACATCGTGACCGATGATCCGATCCGATTTTTACTGAATCAAAAGCATACCGTGAGCAGTGTGGTCCTAATCACAAACAAATGACTCCTATGACCAGTTCGTTTTAGTGAATCTAAGGGCAAATTCAAAATTCCTTTTTTGCATCCTTGAAGGCCACTTCAGGAAGGGGACGCCATTTAGGGACGTTGCAAGTGAAAGTGAACAACTGAATCCCTTCACGAAGGGCCCTTCCAGAAGTCCATTAGCGAAGGAAACATGTGACTGTCACTTCAAGGAAGTGATTTCCATTTGTGATGATGTAATCTTCGGACATTGCTCTCAAACTCAATTCCTGGAGGGCCACAGCTCTGCACAGTTTCACTCCAACCCTAATCAAACATACCTGATCTAGCTAATCAAGGTCTTCAGGATCACTAGAAACTTCGGTAACACTTTAGAATAGGGAACACTTATTCATTATTAACTACGAGTTTTCCCTCAATAAATTCCTAATTTGCTGCTTATTAATAGTTAGTAAGGTGGTTGTTAAATTTAGGTATTGGGTAGGATTAGGGATGTAGAATAAGGTCATGTGGAATAAGGCATTAATATATGCTTAATTAGTACTAATAAATTGCTAATATTCTAGTAATATGCATGCTAATAAGCAACTAGTTAAGAGACCCTAAAATAAAATGTTACCGAAACTTCCAAGCGGGTGTGATTTGGAGTTGGTTGGAGTTCAACTCTGCAGAGCTGTGGCCCTCCAGGAATTTAATTTGAGACCACTGGGTTAGGAGATCTTACAATGCATTTTAAGACAATATGGAAGCAAGTTTAGTTATAAAAAGTTGAATTGCAAATAAGACACAATTAGACAATATTTGAGTAAAACAATAATAATGAGAATAAATATTTATTTGCAATAACTGATGGAGTGCTGAATGCTGCACGCGTAATTCCCTTGGTCAGCTGGTCAGTCATTCCCTTCACCAAGGGAGTTCCAAACGCTTATATGAGAAAGTAATGCTCTACACCATTGGTCTCAAACTCAATTCCTGGAGAGCCACAATGGTTTGGTAATTGACAACTGTGAGCAGATTCACGAAAAAATAACTCTTACGAACCGGTTCTATTTAGTGAATCTAAACATATCGTGCTATCAGCATAGTTTAATTGTGTAAAAGTGACCTTTTTGATAGTCTGACAAATCCTTCACTGAACAGGAGCAGTTAATGAATCAACATTTGACTCGCTGACTAAACTGCAAGTTATGGTTATTTTCAGTAATGTTCGTGTGTACCTTACCAGCAGGACTAGGCTTACTGCCCACTACTAACCAGTCAACTTTACACCCCCTGTTTTTGACCCCATACATCCTTCACTCTCATATACAAAAGCTGTCACTGGAGCAGTACTCGTTCTAATATTTAGCATTCCTTCAAGGTACTAATATGCACATTTTAGGGGTAAATAAGAGGTGTAGCCTTCCTTTTGAAAGGGTAATGCACAGGGACAGATTATATACTTTTTTTTTCCTTCCCACTACGGCAGGTGAATCATTGTCACACTTGATCACGTCTGAATGAAACATGCTTCATCACTTAAAAGGCACGTGCCATGTACTAACGTGCAGAGAGAGCTCATCCCAGGACTTTCAAAAAAATTAACAAAAGAAGATAATGACTTTCCATGCACCAGAAATCCTCTTCTTGGTAAAATAATAATAATAATAATATTATAATCCTTGGACACAGTTTGTTTTATCTCACCGTCTGTATTAGTGATTGGCAGATGCTGTGATATTCAGAATCCCCGCTGCTTTTTATTATTATTAGCTATTATTATTCGTTGTACTTCTTCCCCTGGAGCTTTTAGTAGTCTGCAGGGAACATTCGCCGGAGTTTCTTTGTTAGACTGTGAGAGAGTCCGTAACGATATCCCACAGGACTAAACCACTGCATATTCCTTTACAACAGGTTTTGAGATTTCATTTATTTAATTGATTTTCATTTTTCTCTTATTTAATCAATGGAATAAAACACAACTCCGGTAGATGGTTTTCATTCACATTCATTTCAATAATTTGAATAATCTGACCCACTGACACTGGAAAACCACAACATGTGGGTTTTAATGAAAGCATCCTTTCTCAATCGCAGTGCACGTGAAGCGTTTCCTGTCCGCTTCATTGAGATGTTTTTATTGCGTTCTCAATAGAGACAGACCTTGACTGCATGGTTTTGCATAAAGGGAAAACTTTGGTCAAGGGCTTTTTTTTTTTTTTTTGTAAACTTCTGCGGAAGGCCAGCAACAACAAGGCTTGAGGAAAGCATCGCAAGAATGCATTTTTATTTACAACAGGACCACAACATCACATCGAGGGGAGGAAAGGCAAGGCATGTTGCCTCAGATACGGAGATTTTTTCTCTTCAGAAAACGAGGTCATCTTGTGAACCTCTGGGCAATGCTGGTTGGAAAATTACTTACGAAAACAAAATTGTGGACATATGTCAGAACTCTCTGGCCTTGAGATAAAAAAATCAATAGATGCTGTGTCATTGTTAGTGTAGATAGTTCCAGGCAGTGCATTGTATGGAGAGATTTCTCTCATATGCTTCCTTTCCTCTTCTGAGCAAATCTGCAAAAACATCAGCAAATAGGAGATATTTTGTGGACACTGTGCATATTGTGCAAATTGTTGCATAATGTTTATTCTTGCACATTGCATTTGTGCATTGTATAACATTTTCTAAAAGAATCATTCATCCTAAAATTAATACCCTGTAATCATTTACTCACTTATGTAATATATATATATATATATATATATATATATACATACATAGCTTAAAAGCATAGGGGAGGTAAAGGAGACAGAAGGAGGTTTTGTACAAGAAAGTTACAAAAGACAGACCTTTGTCTAGTCATCATAAAAAGTTTGGATCTTTTAATTTCTGAATGATACCTCTTATGCTCACAAAGGCTGCATTTACTTAATTAAAAATGCAATAAGAACAGCAATAGTTCGAAATACTCTTAAAATGCTAAAAGAACTGCTTTCCATTTTAATAAATTAAAATGTAATTTATTCCTGTAATGCACAGCTGAATTATAGTATTCAGTGTCACATGATCTTTGGAAATCATTCTAATATGCTGATTTGCTGTATCTCATTTGCTGTATTTGCTTACCACTCCCCATCCCCTAACCCACTAGAATGGGGATGTTATAAAGGATGCTATGAGTTATGCAAAAGTTACAGAAGAAAGTAGCTTCCAGTAGATTCCTTGTGATAAGACCACATTAGTTACTGATCTATTAATATCTGTATTATTGGAAGCTTTCACAGAACACCACAAGAACCCAAACAACAGCAAGAACATATGGAGACGGACTAACATGCTCTGTTAAATGTCATCTCCCATGAGCGGTGGGAGCCAGTATTAGACCCAGGTGGGTTGAGAAGAAACAGAGAGAAGGAGAAAGAGACCATCTTACCTTCTGCAGGGCTTCATCACCATGCACTATAGCTAGGCCTATAAACACAAGAAGCCGTTCTCTCAACTTCATATACATTTATATTGTTTAAATAAAATTAATAACTGTAAAATAGAACAAATAAAACTGTTAAATTTTATGTATAAAATATTGCTAAATATTGGTATATTGCAATTAATCAATTAATAGTAGATGAGAGAAATAAGATTATGTTAAATACATTAAATAAATTAATACATTAAATGAAATATATAACATTTAATTTAATGTTTTATTAAATATTTAAGAAATATCTAATAAAAATCATTTTATTTCATCTTTTTCCATAAATGTTGACTAAAATATTTTTTTATTTTAACTTATGGTTCCATTGTAAGCTATACAGATACTATATTTCTTAATTCTTAGAACATATATATGGATATATGTTGCTCTAGAGAGTTTGTGCTGTTGAAGACAAAGGGCCATGTGCACCAGAGGGATTCATAGCCAGTGCTCAGGGCTTTTATGTGCTGCTGTAATACATAAGCCTTTGACTATGAAAAATGGTGTGCATGAAAGATTTGATAATATAGAAAAATCTGTGTCAAAAGACACTTAAAGTGCATTCCATCTACAATCATAAAAAAGTGCAAGCTTAAAATATGTCTACAGGCTGGAAAGTGATATATATTCTTCTGAAATCATAGGATAAGCTTTGTATGAGAAACGCAATGAAATTTAAGTCACTACTGGCTGAAAGTCTTCCCCTTCACAGTAGTTCCTAAATGTTAGATACTAATGTTGCATGCCATATATTTGTCTTCAAAAGTAAAAACTTGCCTCAGAGCGATAGATATCCATAAATTCTAAGAATTATTAATATAGTATCTGTTTAACTTAAAATGGCTCCATAAATTAAAGCGTTTTTTTTATTATTAAATTAAATTAAAGATTAAATTAAGATTTTTTATAAACATTTAATAAATGTCTAATAAAACATTTATATAAACATATGTATTAATAAATAACTTAATTTCTTCCGTCCACTGTATCCATTTATAATTCGAAGCAATATGCCAATAAATGCCTGACAAAAGTTGTTTATGAAGTTTGAAATGAAGTTTGGGGTGTTTTGAAGCTTGTTAGATGCTTTCAGTATCAGGGAAAAGGCAGCGTGAATATACCTTAAAACATCTTTTACATTCCATATTAGAAAGAAAGTCCTATACATCTGGAACGACATAAGAGTTTTGTCAAATTCAATCACAGGTCAAATTTTGAGGCATTAATGTAAATTGTTTTTTTTTTGGTAATATAAAGCACACTTATCAAAAACAGATCTAATCTGTTGGCTTTGAGTTTCATTTCTCCCAAACAGGAATAAATTCACCCATATAAAACCACCTTGACAGAACTGCATATCTGAAAAGATTCAAATTTCACACATGGAATGGTTTATTCGCACCATTGGTCGCAATGTCAAATATGGGGGCATATCAAGAGAGCGTCTGAAATTCAAATTATCAGCTGCTGATCTGATCCACATGATATCTGCATGTCCTGGAGGGCCTGGAGGGAACAAATCGCTCACTGCCATATTGAGGTTCCTGTCTGTCTGTGTCTTTGTTTGTATTCCATGTTTAAGACTCCTCCAAGGCTTGAACTGGGGATTGAAACCCCTTCAGCATGCTAACGGGAATCCGTGTTGAAGTACCGTGGATTTATTTTAAAAATACCATGGGTCCTATTACAGAGTAAACCTTAAACCTCATCAAATCCCAATCCGAAAGAAAATTCAATATTTTAATTGTAACCGGCAGCTGTAATAATAATCAAAGATGTCAGAATCATGCCAGTATTTGTGTGATTTTAATCCCTTAAAAACTGGTTAGTCACTTCTGTTGTTACTTCACCACTTTTTTAAAAAAAAAAAAAAAAAAAGAAAGAGTTTATTAGTTTAAGTTCTTCAGCAACCTCAACACTGTTGTTTAACACAAATTGACAAAAAAAAAATCTATATTTAAGATTTGTGTTTTAAATTGCATACATTATGTCCATCCATTTAGATTATAGAGTTACAATCTAAGGAACTTGATGCCATTCATTAATGTAACAGCTAAGAATTCTGAATAAAAATAAATTAAAAAAGACAAAAAAAAACTACATTAAAAATAGTGTAGAAAGTATTTTCGAAATTGCTAGTAAATTTCACAGTTACAAAAATGAAAAGCAGCACATTGAATTAATTGTAAAATTCTGAAGTAGATATACTGAAATATTATGTTGTTTAAAAAAAAATAACATTTTTCTTTGTATTTTTCCAGTGTATAGCCGCGTTTCCACCGAAATTACAATGGAACAATAACAATGGAACTGGAACAATTTGTCCCAGGAACTTTTTTGCCTAGGACCTTTTTCCCCCCAGACCTGTTGCTGTCTGTGTTTCCATTGCGGTCTATAGTACCAATTAGGCAAATAGTCTGATGACGTAGGTCTGCGCGCATTTCTCAATACCAAGTATGCAAATTTCGGACTTGCATCCTCTGTAGTTTGGACTTCATAAATTAATACTGCAAACAGCAGCGTACCTGATAACGTCAGTCAGCTCGCCGTGGCTACTGCAATTTTCCTCACTGTATGTACAATAATAGGAAATATGATATCAAACACCACTGCCACTTTTCATTTTCATTTAAACCTATTAATAGCTGCAGAAATGTAGTTCAGGGAACGTACAATAAAACTAAATATTATATCAAACAGTATTGCCTCTTTTCATTTTCATTTTAACATAATATAATAGATTTAGAATAAAGATTACCTGTTAGATTTATCCAAAACGAACTATATCTTATGTTTAACCACTACAGAAACATCAGAGCCAGCGGCAAATGTCAGAAGGACTAGCTGAGTTGAGGCTGCTCTCATTGGGAAACATGAGCACTGAGCGCCCGCTGATCACATGGAGCTCACGTCTCCGAAATCAGCGAAGCACATTTTAAAATATGCGCTGTCTTTATAAATAAACCGCAGAATTGAATTTTAAACAACTACATTCTCGCCTGAAATACTTTTAAAACTACCTTTCATGACACAATAACAGTAATATTTTTTTTTTAAATTATGCGTATATATGGTGGTTGAAATACAATGCTGCGTGAGCTCAACCAATCAGCATGTTCAGCGCCCAAGTTCCGCCCCCGAAAGTTCCGGACCTTCCGGAAAAAGTACTACCTCGCGAGCAGGGACTTTCTGAGGGGCAAATTTTTTCCCGGAACTTTATTTAGATCCTGGTTCCTGTGGTGAAAACACACTGAGTACCGCCCCAAAGACCCTATAGTTCCTGGGGAAAGTTCCTGCTGTGGAAACGGGGCTTATGTTAATCTGTTGGATTGTTTTTAAATCATGAAATCATAATTTCAAAATGAATTTATTCAAATTGCTTAAAATGAGCATAAATCAGTTTATTGTGAAAACAATTAAAAAGTATGAACATGGTTAAAATATTTTAAATTGGATTTGTTAATTATAAAGATATAAATATATAAGGTTATTATATATTTAAAATATATTCAGTTTATAATTACAGAAATCTTACCTGTTTCATTGATAAATGACTGAGAAAAGGATGGAAATTCAAACAGATACTGTGAATCTCAAATCTTTAAATATTTCAGGAGTGTTGGCTCAAATTACCCTCATCGTGTACATTCTTTATGACTGACATTGATGCCAATGGAAATGAGTTTTCATTTTTCTTTTATTCTCTCATTCACTGTATCTAATGAGTGGATCTCCATTAACTAGCCTAATTTAGCCAGTAATAAAGCTAGAACTAAGGCAAGTGCACTGCCCAAGGCTGCAGCCATTCCTCTGACTGTCTCATTGACAAACTCATTCCACTGCACTAAAACATTCTCAGTGAAGCTTCAGCTGCTCATGAAACACTAAGTCTTCAGAAATGGAGGAGGAGTATCTCAACTTTGTTTACAAATGTAAAAAGCAAGTTACAACCATGTATCTGACCAGTTATCATTGTTGTGGTTTACATTAACAATATATAATTTAATTTCAAATGTATATGAAACAGTGTGCTGAGCTGTGATGTTTACATTTTAATTTCTCTTCCACAGCAGCATAACAGCATGAGTTCAGTGCAAAATGAGACAGGAGGGCATCTATTGCAGGATTTCCCGAGTTATGAAATTGCTTCATGAATTAAATTTATCGCTTGAATTTACTAAATTGAAATGACACAACCTTGTCACTCCATTCATCATCTTTTTTTCTCACGCTCTAATTTTTTCCTTTATTTCTCGCTCTTATACTCCTATTTCTGCTTGTTTTGCCACTTAAAATGCAGGATTTTTCATATACTAATACATAAGAATAAGCCCAAGAGTGCCAGATAATACATTTATTTTGCACAGATATTTCCACCCCTTTTTTGTACAGGTGTTTACTCAAGAGTTGAAATTGCAAAAATCCACGCTACAGCATCAGCTCAGTGTTAGCAAAAATATGCCACATTTCTCTGAAAACTGTAATATTGCAGTGTTCTGTACTCATAAAACATAATAAATTTAAAAAAATAATAATAATAATAATAATAATAACTAAAACTATAATGGAATTTATTTGACCATTAAAATGTTTCAAAGAGTACAGGAAAATCAGCACAATCAGTTCTTTAACCAAGTTTGGTCCAACATGCAAGTAACAAAAAGATCAAATCTTGTTTTTAAAAATCTTATATTTAAAAATACAGTACAAAACCGCTTTAACAGATGCATTCTGAACCTGCAATCGCAATATTTATTCTTTTTAAGACTACTTATGTAAAACCTTAAATAAGTGCTACATGCAACAACAGTTGAGGTACACTATTGTTCAAAAGTTTGAAAGATCTATTCATATTTTTTTTTTAATTGTCTCTTATGCCTACCTGCATTTATTTGATTGAAAATACAGTTACAAATAATAAATACATGCATAAATTTAAATATTACAACTTTCAGCATCATTACTCCAATCTTCAGTGTCACGTGATCCCTCAGAAATCATTCTAATATGCTGAATTGCTGCTCAAGAAATATTTCTGGTTATTATCAATGTTGAAAACAGTTATGCTGTTTCATATTTTTGTGGGAAACATGATCCATTTTTGCAAGGTTCTTTAATGAATAGAAAGTTCAAAAGAATAGCCTTTGTTTTAAATCTAAATCTTCTGAAACAACGTAAAAGTCATAACTGTCACTTTTGATGAATTGAATGAGTCCTTGGTGAACAAAAGTATTCACTTCTTTCGGAGAAGAAAAAAAAACCCTCCAAAGTAGCTTTGATGGATTTGCAAAGTGTTCAAATGATTTAATGAAATGAATAAAGTGCAATGATTTGCTTCAGTGCTTCTGATACTAGTTGTTGGTCCAAACTCTTGTGTGCAATTGTGTGTTGTGCAAGTTCTCAAGAATGGTTTTCCATGTTTATTTCGTTTCATAATATTGCATGAATAATGAAAAAGAGGGATGCAGAAAATTATGATATTAAATTATGCATGTTTAAATCCAGAGTTACAAGAGACAGACATGTATTTGGCTAACGTATGGTCTAAAATGTGTTTAATAATGACAGTAATCACAGATAAACCTCACGGAAAACAACACTTGTATCGTGACAGTGGAGAGCACAATAGTGCAGCCCTGTGATTTCAGGTTCAGCAGTCAATATGATATATTGATTGCTCTGCCTTTCTAATGCGATTGCCCTTTTATTGCTTCTCACACAGGAAAATTATTCCCCTTCAGAAAGGCAAATGAAAAATCCTGACGCCGAAGATGAAAAGACTCGCGCTGTCCGACTGAGTTTGCAGAGGGAGATATGGCCAAATGAGAAGAGAGTGATCGTATTGACTGTCCTGCTGCTAATATAAACTTGCCCTATAATAAAACTTGAATTGAGCCCGACTTCTCAACACTTTACCGGTCCCAAAACACTTCCGCTTCACCGGATTATGACTGTAGTTAGAAGTATAGGAAAGAACCTGTGATAAAGTAGGAAAAGAAAGTTTTATGGACATTTAACTTAAAAGGGCTGATTGTACCTGCAGTGTTTCAGTTGAAAACAACATAAATTGAATTTCAATGAGCTTCTGCCATTCCGTACTGAAATGAAACATCAAAAGTGACCGAATTGGAGCACTTTACATAGGCAGACTCTGTATATCATACAAATTGCTTTCCTTACACAAACTGCATCAGACCTTAGTCAGGGTATCGCCATATTTAATTTCTGATAGGAATGAAAATAAGGCTGAGAGAGATAGAAGTACAGTGCATTCAATGGATTGTTCTGTTGTTTAAGAACACACTATTTGTTTAGCTGAGGAAATGACTTTATGGTAAAAACTTCTTCACAGCGATGCCATAGAAAAACTGTTTTTGGTTCTACAAAGGTTCAGTCAAAGGTTATTTAAAGAACCATCTCTTTCTTAACTTTTTATAATCTGAAGAACCTTCTTTCGCCACAAAGAACCTTTTGTGAAACAGAAAGGTTCTTCAGATGTTAAAGGTTCTTTATGGAACCATTTAGACAAAAAAAAGGTTCTTCTATGACATCGTGAAGCACCTTTATTTTTAAGAGTGTGGTGTCTAACCTCACTGGTCCATAGAGTGACACCTTAAAGGGGTCATCGGATGCCCATTTTTCACAAGTTGATATGATTCTTTAGGGTCTTAATGAAAAGTCTGTAACATAGTTTGGTTAAAGTTTCTCAATGTTAGTGTAAAACAACACCGTTTTTACCCTGTCAAAAACAGCTCTGTCTACAGCAAGCCATTTTATTGCATGTTGCTTTAAATGCAAATTATCTCTGCTGTTAAATGTTTAACCCAACCTTCTGGGCAGTAACCAACCGCTGGGTTCGTCCATATTTTACCCAGCGCTGGGTTGTAGCAACCTGGTTTCACAGAATTCCGTGTAATGACCACGGACTCTTAACCCCCGAATCTGTGGTGGCATCACGGAATCGCCGAAAATTCCGTGATGGGCTCACAGAAGTGATACCAATGTAAGTCAGTGACAGGCATCAGCCGTGGTCCATGCACGGATCCACTGGTTCAACACTTTAAATAGGAAACCCTTAGCGTCAATATGCCGACACGATACTGGGAATTTTATCGTCATAATTAAATTATATATTGGGTAACAACATTGTCATTATTGCATATATGTTGGGGTGTGATTTTTCAATGTAAACAGTCAAAACAGTTTTATTTATATTACATTACACATTTATGAGCACGTAACCCAACCCCTGCCCCTAAACCTACCATCTGTCAATAAAACACAAGATATAGCAGGCAGATACAACTACCGTCATAATTTATTCAAAAAGTATTAACGTTCCAAGTCTTCCGAGGCAAAACGATTGATTTGTGAGAGGAACAGACGCGATCGCCATCTCCGTCCACCGTAAAACTCTTCCTATGTGCTGCAGTCTCTGTGCGTAAATTCAAAAAATGCCGCCAGAAGAAGCCTTACGTCAGCTTTGGTTGTGAAATGCCATTGGCTCTTGCGTGTCTCGTGGTCAATTGCGTCATGCTATTGGCTCTTGTGTGTCTCGTGACCGATTGCGTCATGCTACGGGACGGGAGTATCTTTTAAATGAGATGTGAGCGCGTTAACGGAGCGGGATCATTTTCAGCTATTAAAACCTTGTGTTTTACTCTCTTCTTCGCATAAAGACTTCGTATGGCTTCAGTAGATTTGGAATGCAACACGACTTGTTTGTAATGCTTTTATACTGCTTGTTTATGGCCAGTTTTTGCAATAAATACCTGTGACTGCACTTATATTTGCCTGTGTGTGTTTTATATTGTTCAGAAGTGGGTAGGTTTAAGGTAGGGGTGGGTTAGGTGCTCCAGTGAAAGTATAAATTTATATACAAATATAACTGCATCGGAGTCACTCTTTTTACGTGGTCCGAGGCAGCGCTGGTGTTGAACCAGTGGATCCGTGCGTGGACCATGGCTGATGCCTGTCACTGACTTACATTGGTATCACTTCTGTGAGCCCATCACCGAATTTTCGGCAATTCCATGATGCCACCACAGATTCGGGGGTTAAGAGTCCGTGAACATTACACGGAATTCTGTGAGACCAGGTTGGTTGTATTTAACCCAGCATTTTTTAGAGTGTAGGGTGGTTGTGTACACACACACATTTCAGTTCAAACAACTTGTAAAAGTGCATGTTGATCCAATGACCCCATATGATTATTTTTTTTACAGATAATTTATGGTATTCAATTAATTTTATTACATGGCTCATGAACGGCATCAATATCAACGCTGCATGACGCTCATCTGATTATTTGAAGTCAGCGTCCCTCTCAAGTCTATCATCTTGCATCTGTATTTACTGTAAAATGACCCTGGAATATTAAGGCATATGTTAATATTGTTGAAGTGTTTTTCATGTTGCTAGAACGATTGTATTGTAGAGAAAAAGAGAAGTACAATTTTACAACGTAAAAGATGGGTCCTCTGCACAATCTGACTTTGCTGCAGCCTAGATTTAAACTGCTGGTTTTGTCTGGCCAGAGGAGAAAGACACACTATTTCAAAACACTATTTCCCCGTTAATACTGTAAAGCTGCTTTGACGCAATTTGCATTGTAAAAAGCGCTATATAAATAATGGTGACTCGACTTGACTTGACAACGGTTTCTTTGTTTCTTCGCAAATCAATACTTCATGTCCTTCCTTGTCTATTTATGTTGTGAAAAGCTGTGTAATGAATGATACAACTGAACATTACCCCTTAAATGTATGTCTTGTCTGAACGTGTGCAAAACTATAGATGTCTGTTTCTGCCATGGGATAAATAGTAAAAATGTAATTGTGACCTTAAATGTCAAAATTCTGACTGTTTTCCTTGCAGTTCCTCAGAATTGAGAATATTCAGAAAAACTCAGAATTGCAAGATATAAATGTCAGAACTGATAAAGATTAAAAAAAAAAGATTTAAAAAATCAGAATTGTGTGATATAAACTCAGAATTCAGACTTTTTTCTTGCAATTCTGAATTTATATCTCACAATTCTGATTTTTTTTTTCTTTGAAATTGTGAGAAAAGTCAGAGTTGAACTATAAACTCAGTTGAAAAGTTGAACTATAAACTCAGAATTGTGAGATTAAAAAGCTGCAGTTGCCTTAGTTTTTATTCTGTGATGGCGCCAACAAGCTGTCATACTATGCTGCTTGCTAGGAGCTGTTTTCCTTTACAGAAACTTTGTGTTTATTTAACAAATCATTTGAACTCAAATCAGTATTGCGTATTTATTTACTTACATGGCAAGTATCTGTTTAATAAGCAGGATAAAATATATCAAGCTGGTTGTTATCGCAAAATATTTTTATTTCATAGTTATTTTGCAATTGACTGAATGTAATGTAATCCCTTGTCTGCCATCTCAGTCTGCTATCAGTTGTCCAGAAATGACGGCTTGTTCTCACTAGTTTACAGTACAGGGCCAATGTCAAAGACATTTATTATGAACCTTATTTTGAACCTTTTTTAAATTTATTAACGATATTAGGCCACTTCATTCCAGATTGCATGGCATTTAACCTCGTCAAACGCTGCAATGTCAAAAACGTCACAAATCACAGCAGGAGCCGCAGATCACAATCAATGTGTGAACTGAGCAGAAACAAGCAAGATGCTTAATAGTAATGCAGTGTTATGTATTAGTATTATTATTTTATTTATTAAAACTTCATTTCAGCTGAGGGAGGCACACTGGGAAAATCTCTATATCAGGGGTCTTGAATAAAAGCATTTGATTCAAAGAAATGTAGTGAACAAATCAAATGGAAACAAACTCGGCAGAGGGAAATAACTCTACATAAGAAACTCCCAAACCGGAATTGGGTGATCTAAGTTAGTTAGCTTAGTTTTTAATTTAGTTCATATGCTGTGTAAAGCAGGTGATTCTTGCTTATGTTACAATAATAAGAACTTCAATGTTTAAAAAAGCAGTGAAGAGGCTGGTTATCAAGCATCCATTAGCCACTACACCACCTACCAGATCATTTTATTCATTACGAAGCATCCCTATTGTAAAGGGACAAAGGTTTCAACTTCAAAAAATAAAGTATTATCACAAGATTGTCCTAGATACCTAGAGTATAGAAATGTTCGACTTCTTTCAGCAGTTCCTCTGTGACTACCAATGTCCATTTGAAACACTTCACGAGCCTCCATATGAAAACCGTGGGGAAGCTGAGGACATCAGAGTACAATGCATACGAAAGAGAGGAAATAAGTGCTTTTGAAATGGAATATAAACATTTTCATTCCTATTGATAAATCTTTGTTTCCCAGGTGCTTCACTGTGATCTAATACAGCACAATTCGGTCGGCACTCGCAATAAAAGCCCAAGGATCTTCCTTTGCAGTGCTTTTAGCTTTGCATACATTTCTTTTATTCATTTTCTGTGTTATTTTTGTATTGTTTATATAGCCTATAGTTTAATAATATTTTGAATTAGCTTTCATTGTATATTTTTAGCTTTCATTTTAATTTTAATTTAAGATTGTCATTTGTATTAGATTTTTTTTTTGGGGGGGGGGGTTATATTTCAATTTAGCTTTAATTTATTTATACTTTAGTTTTAGTAATTTTAGAACTTCAGTTTGAGCTTATTTTAGTTTGTTTCCAAGGCAACATTTCTCATGTTCATTTAAGTTAAAAATAATTTGCTCTATGTAAAGCTGTATTTCATCTAGTTGTAACTAGTTGACGTTAACTGTAACTAGTTGTAGTTAACATTAATAACACTGGTTTTTATTTTTTTATTTTTTTTATTTTTTTATTCTTTTTGTCATGAGAGGTGAAAAATGAATACAGAACACATAAATTATGAAGTAAATCCTTGGTAACTTTAATGCATGTACATACTGTAGCTCTTTGAATTGTCTGAAGAAACTAAATGTGTCCACTCAACTAGAAAATACTACAGAGAACAAAATGTTGAGTCAGCAGGGAAAATGTTGGAATCCATAGAGGAACTGTTAAAAGTATTTTAATTGAAAAAGTACACATGTGGGTGGGTAGGTGTGTGCGCGCGTGCGTGCGTGCGTGCGTGTGTGTGTGTGTGTGTGTGTGTGTGTGTGTGTGTGTGTGTGTGCGCGTGTGTGTAATTTGGAGAATCGCTCAGGCCAGGCATATGGAAGCTGATCCTCAGTTGGCTTGGAGTCCTTTGCTACATCTCTCTGTGATGTGTTCCCTGTGATGTACAGCTGCACAGAAGAGTTCATCAAAAGGTGATGTTCTTTAGTTGAGACATCTGACATTTCTCATAAAGAATCGAGATGTTCACCCTGGTGTTCTGGCCAATGGTTCTTGTTGGCCTTCCTCCACCAACTTAATCACATAATTTGTCTAGTCCTAGACGTGTGTTCCTACGATATGCAGAGAAATCTGGGTGTCTAGACTGTGCAGTTGCAATTTCTCATTGATTCATCCATTTGAATGATGAATATGCTCTGATAAATATAGTATTCTCATGATTTACTCTGGCTGCACCAGCCAACCACATCAATCTTATTCACACCTTCTAAAAAACACCATCAGCTGATTGTATGTTCCTATTATTACGCAAAGTTCACACTGCTCATTCTTAATGCAAGTTACAGCTAATAGATTGTAAACTATAAATGAGCTGTTGTTTAATATGATTTATGAGCTAAGCAGCCTTAAAATTTGTCAGAAGAAAGTTTTAATATTTCAGATTTTAATTTTCTCGACAAACAAAAATGTTTAAATTAGCATAAAATCAAAACTATTGTTATTTTTGTTATAACAGTGGTATCAGATACTGTTACAGTTTTGGCTAGTATTCTGAATTTAATTTTTTAATTTTTTTTATGTTCTGTCTCTCTTTACAATTTAAAGTTTTAGTCTTTTTTGTTATTTTATTAGTTTAATTTGTATTTATTCATTTTTAATTAATCCTATTAATTTTTATTTATTAGTTTTGGTTTAGTTTTTACTTTAATGTAATTTTATTAGTTTTTGTTTTATTTGTGCTCATTTTTAATTTTATTATTTTTTAATTATTAGCAAAGTTTTGTTTTCACTTTAATTTTAGTTAATTTAATACATTTTGCTGTTTTGTTGTTGTTTTTTAATATGTCAGTATATTTATATTTTTTTTAAATTCATTATTTGTTTTGTTTTAGTTATTTTAATTTAACTTAAACTAAACAAAAATGAGAAATGTGGGCAACTAGATCAAATATAATAAGTATAAAAAAGTTTAATATTTTAATATTTTATATTTTATACATTTTATTTCAAGTATATTATTATTATTATTACTATTATTATTAATGTATTTATTTAATTTATTATTGTGGTTTTAATTTTACATTAATAAACCTGTTTCTCAATACTAATTGTGAAGGATTTCTTTTCCAAAGAAAAACATGTGCTTAGAATCTTTCATCATAACTTAAGGATATGCAGCACCATCTGAATTTTTATTTTTGATAGGCGTTGCCAATCTACTTATCAATTTTCCTAATCCAATAAATTCCAGCTGCATAAAAACAAATAACTAAAACCATTTTTTTTACTCAGCTAGGAAAAAACATCTCTGACATTATGAATTATTTGCGGCGAAAATCATAATCAGCTCTCCAAAAATCAAGAACGCTTGGCGACCCCCAGGTTAGGGAACACAGCACCATCCTTTCCCTCCTGTAAACATTTCCAGATCCAATTTGTTGTCTCCGTTATTGATAGAAGCTGTGCAATACTTTAATTCTGCCCTCATTTTAGCGTATTAGCGCCTCCAAGCACAGCAGCTCATTAATCAGTGTGTGCAGATGCTCCTAGCAGCCCGCAGTACTACTGTTCTTACAGGGCCGAGTCAATGGATCTCTCTGTAGGAGGCCGAGAGAGAGCGAGTGCGAGCTGTGAGGGCTCACTGTGAGAGAGAAGAGAAGGGGCATTGAAAATGGACTGGAGTGAGGAGCTAGCAGAATGATAAGAGGGCAAGGGCCATCACATCGCCAAAGGAGACCAAGAGGGAACTCAGCTGCCCTGCACAGAAAGCTGAAGCCAGGAGAGAACTGACAGTCCAACACAGTTCAGCTCAGGGCAGAGAGAGAGAGAGAGAGAGAGAGAGAGAGAGAGAGAGAGAGAGAAAGAGAGAGAAAGGGTGATCCCTGCGCTTGATGCCATCTGGCCTCTCGCACTGATCCAGAACGTGATACTGACAGCTGGAGGAGAAATGAGAAAGAAACAAGGGATCATGAGCAGAGAGGTGAAGACAGAATAGAATCAGGAAGCATTTAAATTTCAGCAGACGTTTAAGCTCCTTTTCTTTAGATGGCTGAGGACGTGAGGAATGTCCTTCGTTCGGCCTGTGTGTGGACAAGAGAAAAGGCTTTTACATAAAAGGCGAAGTGAGTCATTTTTACAATGTGAAAATAGGTTTGTCATATTCCCTAAATTAACTGTTTACCAAGAAATCATACACTCACCTGCACCACGTTCTAAAGCCTTATGGCTTTATTCCTTGGAAGTCAAAAGTAAAATTTTGTTCCATGCAATTACAATATTCTATTTTTATTCTGATATATATATATATAGGTGATATTCAATGCAAATTTATTTTACTCTACAAAACCATAGCTGAGCTACTGCAACACTAATGAAGAAATCTAGTTGAGTTACTAGTTGAGTATCTAGTTGAGTTAAACTTTTGTTGTCTTCACACTGTTTGTGGTAAAACTTTTTTATAGGGACCAACTTGTTGCTTATTAACATGCTCAACATCTACCTTACTAACCATTAATCAGCAGCAAATTAGTAGTTTATTGAGGCAAAAGTCGTAGTTAATGGTTTGTTAATAGCGAGAATTGAACCTTAAACTAAAACGTGACCCTGTTCACATGTACACTCAAATGCAGCAACTAACAAAGTAACATGATGAACAATTTATAATCAGTAAACAGGAAGGAAATATGTGAGAACATGTCAGATGCAATCTGATTCAAAGAGAGTAGTTTATTTATAATAGACATAAATGTGGCAAGCATCTAATGGTGTTTAAAAAAAAAAAGTCTGAGTGGTAATGCGAGAACACACAGCTGTTCAGACAACACACAAATGCAAATTTCAGTCATTTTCAATCTGGATGGACACAAATCACAGAAAAACAACAGAAAAGGTGAGGAAAGTATCTCACAACTGAACTGAAAAACTATTTGGGACAAAGGGCCAATTATCATTGGTGGCCTTTTGAGCCGAGTAAATTACTTACCACACCTGAGGTGGTTGGAGTCGCATTTTATGATCGATTTTAAACACATTTGACGTGTAACCTTTAATAATGCTGTTGTGTATTCTGTATTAGTTCATGCTAATTGGATTTTTGGCATTTGTAGCTGCTAAATGGTTCACTTACAGAGACCTCAGCAAGCATTCTCACGCTGATGGTAATTTAATAGTTTCTGCCTGCTGAAATTCACCTCATGAACTGCAATTGTGTCATGTTGAGCCAGCAATCCTCTGGTTCCAAATCTCACTCGCTCTCATTTAAAGGGACATATCACCAGCTGTCTTAAAGATACAGCGGCAAACAGCTTTTTTAATTCATAGAGTCACTGAGTGGGTTTAATTTACCACTGTTTGGCTAGCAGGCTAAAGGAAGCATGTTTCTGCCACAAGATGAAAAAAAAAATCAGACTTTTTGCAATGCTAAATTTACATTTCACAACTCTGACATTTTTCTAGATATAAACTGAGAATTGCAAGTAATAAACAGAGAAGAAAAGTGAGACGAAAAGTCAAAAGTGTCAGATATAAACTCGAAATTGCAAAAAAAAAAAAATTCTGTTTGTTTGTTTTTCAATTCTGAGTTTATATTGCAAGATATGCTCTCAGAATTTTAATTTAAGATATAAACTTGTGATTCTGAGCAGAAAAGTTTGAATTGTGAGATATAAAGATGCAACTGAGGGGGGAAATGATAGAATTGTGAGATAAACAGTCAAATATCTTTTTTTTTTTCCATGGTGGACATTGTGAAACGTAAACTCAAAATCCAGAAAACAAAATTAAGAATTAAGAAGCGCAAGATATAAACTGCAATTGTGAGATATATGCTCCTGGAAAAA
>JAFVLL020005889.1:0-12896 GCA_021397915.2 Tor tambroides | reverse complement strand
CGCCCCTAAATTTTTTTAATGCGCTCCTAAATTTTTTGACTTAGGAGCACATGTGCTCCTTGGGGAAAAGGTAAGCGTCAAGCCCTGTGTGTGTGCGTGCAAAAAGAAAATAAATTCCCAATGATTCCAGAAAAGCTGAGAAATGCCTGCATCTTAATGACAGGTTACTGGCACAGAAGCTAACTATTATATATATATATATATATATATATATATATAAAAATAAGAGCTCACATCTCCAAAAATGTCAAAGGTTATTTTCAAATAGACATTATCTTTATTTACAAACCGCATATTTGAAGTCTAAACAAGTACATTCGCGCCTACAAAAAATCTTAACTACATTCCGTGACACAAAAACAGTATTATTTATAAAAAATTATAGTGGATTTGGGTGTCCACAATGACACTCACTGTGAGAAACACTGCAAGCGGAGTGATAAAAACAGTGAACCATTTGGAGTTCTGTTATCACTAGAATATCGCACGGCTGGAAAATTCTCTCAACCAATCAGATTCAAAGACCAGAAATTCCACTATAACTGTAATTCTATAACTTCTATAGAAGTTCTATTGCTTGTAATTTGTTTCTTTGTTCTTTAATTGTTTACTTTATTAATTTAATAAATAATAAAGTAAATAATATTGTCAATTGTTTAATTGAGTCAGTGTTTAGTTTGTTAATATTTACATTAATATGTATCTACTTAAAATGGCGTGTTCAATGAAATGTTCATTTTTTTTCTGTGATATTAAAATTTGTTTTGAGAATTGTGATATTTTGCTGGTGTCAACCAAAGACATTTTGGTATCTTGTCACAGAGTGAATAAGTGAGTACCAAGTAACACACAAAACCATATTCAGAAACAGGTGACTTACAACAGCAGTGTTTTGAATGCGGCTGAGCAGATGAATGTTGCTGATGTAGTACTGTAAATGCACTTTTATTTGGTTTATATAAAGTGAATTATACTGTACGATCCACATGCAAGTGTATACCGTATGTGTAGTCAGTGTGTATGCCATAATAACACTCTCAGCAATCCATCTTCCTGAAGCAGCCCAGGCACAGATCAATAAGACTCATATTACCAATCCACTAAGGATACATGCTCACATACACACACACACATCTTTGCCCTTTTGATGCATTCTGCATTAACACCACATCCCTCTCGAGCTATAGCGCCTGGAAAGGTCAAGTAAGTAGCCTTTTAACATCTGACCTTCCCCAGCTATACATTTTCAGAGAGTGTGAATGACCCCGAAACCTCACGACAGGAGTGCAGCTGGAATAACTGACTCAGACAAGTGCTTTTGGTGCTTTGTGAAGAAATGTGTTAAAGAAATCAATGAGTTATAGCGAGGACAATCCTAGAGGTCTGAAGAGACCAAGAATCTGGGGATGAAGAAACCACGCTATTAATATGGTACACTACTTAGGACTTAAATATGTCCTGTTTTAGTCTAAAATCGTCTCTAGAAGGCATGGAAAGTCACTACAAACAGTCCAGTGAATCAGACTGAAAGTTTTTCTGAACTCCTCACTCGGCTGCGGGCACAAAGATGGAATAAAGTGGTCATGATAATGAGTTCTATCTGACTGTTGCTAGGCGACAGCTGCCATATAAAGGTAACATGTAAACAAACTCTACAAGCTGCCAGCCCACACTTTTCCATTCGTTTTATCCTTATGCAATACATTTAATGTCTTTTTTTTTTTGTCTCTTGGCAACAGGCAGAATGTTCCAGCTGGACCAGGAAGGAACCAGGACTGTCCAGCGGGGCTCTATGGAGACAGAGAGGTTGAGCTTGGCAGTTCAGTCACTTTAATCAGGCACTTCATCTCCATTAGACAAATATTGCATGAGCAATTTACTAATCGTCCTGTTGGTATCAAGGAGGACACCTGGAACCATTTGGTTAATCATTACATTTTATTTAGTACATGACATTTATACCCACCATCACTTCCCATTTTTTAGACAAAGTTATACACACCCATTCGTTTGTGAAATATTGTGGTCAATGTGCTTATGCTTCTATTAAGGGTATAGCACTCTTAGCTCTAAAAAAAAAAAATGTCAGTAGGTCAGTACACTCAAATCAAAATGCGATAATAGACTAGTGTCTGAATACTAAGAAAATACAATTTAAATATGAATCCTGCATGTTTTGTGTGTCTCTGTGCAAATGAATGGCGCAGCCACGCAATATGTGAGTACATAAACAATCTCTAGAACTGCTCCAAGTCACTTCATGAGCATTTTACCATTTCTTATACAAACAGAACCCTAAAGGTCTTCACAGCATCCCGTCAAAATAAATGTTTGGGTTAACTTGAAGAAACTGTGACAGAAATATTACTTAATGAAACCTGAATATACTGAATGACAGTACTGCTACTAATAATAAAATTATTATTAAAACATTATTTTTATATTTCAATAATATTTATCAGAAAAAATTTTACCACCAGAATTTATTTTGCAGAAAAATTTAAACACACAACTCTGTTTTTCTGGATACTTAAAGATGCTTCTGATTATTAATATTTAATGAAACCATTAAAATGGAATACAGAAAATTAATGGAAAACAGAATTTGGTATAAAAAAAATAAAATAAAACATGAATATGAGAAAAATAAAAATTAAAACATTTCACAGGGCCTAAAAAAATGCAATTTTTGTTAAAAGCTTAGTAAATTGCTGCTCAATATTGTACTTTTCATGATTTAAATTAATTAGACATGTTTTTTGATTAATAAAATTTAATTTAACCATTAAAACAGAGTCTAGAAAAATTAAAACTAAAAAAACAATCTAAAAAAAAAAATCTAATGGAAAAGACGGAATTTGGGAAAAAATAAAATGGAATTTGGGAAAAAATAAAATGGATTTCATAGGGCCCTATATTAGGAAAAATAATAAATAAACAATAAATCTTCAAGTAAATGCAAATGTCATGAACAGATGAACAGAAAACCACAAAATATTTCTAACCACTACTTTTACCCTTATTCCTCAACAATCAACATTCTCCAAACTTCAAAATTTCTTCAAATGTCAGACCACCTAAAAATCCAGAGATGTGCTATCACACACACAGCATCGATCAGCTTGGGCTAACCCTAATTGGACAGACAGAGGCAACGGTATCATCGATAACCACGCAAGGCCTTCAGGGGCTGCGTCACGTAGCACCGGATACGAAAGACAGAGCCAGATTGGATCTGCCGAACGTCTCAACACTGCCGGTTCAGTGAGCACGAACAAAAACCATTTAGTTCAGACAGCCGAGCATCGATTTTCAAAGTCACTGGTTATTGTAGTGAAAATCAGAGGCACTCTGGGAAATGACAGATGTTTACTTATACATGAGAGCTAAAGTTCTGTCTAGTCTCTTTCGCTTGAGAGGGCAAATAATACAGCAGAGCTGACCTGATTCAGATCAGACCATGACTTGGGAGAGAAAATGTGTATACTGATCAAAAAAGCAAGGACATTTGGAGAAATGTGTGTACAACAGCATATTAGTGTTTGTATTAGTATCAAAAACTGTAACATTTCACTTGTATGCATTCACCATTGAAAGCTTGGTATGCTGTACTGCCCCACTGCCCAAAGGCAGTCTTGTGTCTTCAGGTCATAGGGAGGGTCTGGTGGTGAGCAGCATCACACAGCTCCTCATTACGAGTGTAAGAGGGTATGGAGAGGAGGTAGTCTGCTACATTAAGCTGATTGGATCAGTTTTCTCTGATCATGACCCATGACAACCTTCACTCATGTGAGGGAGAGACTGGGGTCTTATAATGCTCCAGTTAACCCAGCTTCTACTGTTTGTCGGCGAGACAGAAATTCTACTGTCTGTCGCCACATATATAGAGAGTAAGACAAAAAGAAATCCTCTGCTACAGGCTTATCATGACACTCCCAGGAATCTTACTCAGCCAGACAGACATTTTTCAACAATGAAATAAAAAATTCATAAAGCTGAGCTTTTACTGACTCAAATGCTTTGCACAGATTGCAATGTTATAGACAGAAAGCTTTAAAGTATAACCAAAAAAAGTTTTAAACAGTACTTAACAAATATTTTGACCTGCACTACAAAAGCTTCATTTATCATTTTTTTTAGTTTTGTTTTTAAAAGAACTGAATATTCAGCAAGGATGCAATAAATTGATCAAAAGTGACAGAAATGAAAGTTATAATGTTACAAAAGTTTTCTACTTCAAATAAATGGCATTCTTTTGAATTTTCAATTCATCAAAGAATCAAAAAACTGTTTTTACAAAAATATTAAGCAGCAAAATTGTTTTCAACATTGATAAGAAATGCTTCTAAATCAGCATATTAGAATGACTGAAGGATCAGGTGACATTGGAGACTGGAGTAATAGCTGCTCAAAATTCAGGAATAAATTACATTTAATAAATTTCTAATAAATTACAAAATATATTACAATAGAAAACAGATATTTTAAATTGTAATAATTGTCATGCATTTATTTTTGATGTGTACTAAGGAAAAACGAAGATGTCAATATCAAGCCTGCTATTGTATATAACTAAATAAATAACTAAATAAATGTCTAATTTAATAAGAGTAAAGATGACTATTCTAATAGAGAGGGATTCCTCTGCTGATGGCAGTCATGCTGTTCAAGGGCAATCAAGAAATAGATGGAGACTGGAATGGAACTGGCAGATGAATGCCAAAGATATGCCACCAAACTTCATTTGGAGGTTTACATGATTGATTAAATCATTTAAAAGACGAAGGGGACAGTGTTTGGCAGGAGGGGCATTAATGGTTGACATTCCAATTGCGTAATAGAATCAGCATAATTGAATTTGCTGGACTTGGCTCGCACCATCTGCTCCAAAGGATAGACACCCCCCCCCCCTTCAAGAGCCAGCTGTTACAGTCTATACCTCAGGGTGGGACATCCCATCAATCCTGTACACTGTACAGCCAGGGTCACAAAAGCCCCTCCCACGCTCCAATTCCTATTCTCTACAGGTCTACCTCACTCCAGCTGCTCTGCCCATGGCCAAGAGAAGGGGGATAGAAGGGCATAAGGTTGATTTGGTGATATTAATTAGCATTATGAGACATCCATCAGTTCAAAGACACTAAAAATAGCAACACTGGCTGTGGATTCAAATGATTTTTGGGGCAGAAAAGTGGTAATTTCAGAGAAATGATTTGAAGATATTACCTGTATGTCCTCCAGCAGCTCCTGTTTTCGCCTCCTAATGTTCTCCAGTTCCTGCTTCTCCTCTGGCGTCAGGTCGTCCGGTACTTTGTTTGGAAACAAACAAAAGCAAACAATGAGTGTTCAGATGTACAAACACAAATATGCAAACGGTCAAGCTGCGGTCTCTTGACCCAAACATTTTTGTACATTGCTAAGGAGGTTTCATGGACAATCAAAATATTTTCAGGGGAAACAAAATTGATGTAAAACGAAGGGATGTGCAACAGAACGAAGGGAGATTGTGAAAAGAAGAAACTGCCTGAGGCAAAGCACTGCCTTTGAGACACAAACAAACTCAGCAATCAATAGCTTGAAAAACACAGCAGTGTTGTTTATATGGGCCTCTGGTCCAGAACATCAGGAAGTTCTCAGAGAAAAGCAGATAGTTGTGCATTTCATTAAATGCTTTTCCTTTAAGCTAAAAGCTATTTCGAAGAATTTGTAGAGTCCAGTCAGGACAAAAACACACAAATCAGCTTAAATCTTTTCAGTAGTTATTTGCCAAATGGGTTAGGAGAAAAACAAAAGAGTTATCTGAAAATATTCTCTCACAACAAGCGATAATCTTAAACCAAGAATTAATATTTTTATTTACATTTTTAACATTAATATATTATTTCATGTATCATATATAATATAACATACACTACAGGCCAAAAGTTTGGAATAATTAATATTTTTTCCTGTTTTTGCTCTCAAAGGTTGTATTTATTTAATTAAATACAATAAAAACAATAATATAATTGCAAATGTAATTTATTCCTCTGAATAAAGATTAGAACGATTTGAATGATCATGTGACACTGAAGACAGAAATAATGATGCTGAAAATTCAACTTTGCTATAACAGGAATATATTACAATTTAAAAGAAATTCAAATAGAAAACAGTTCTTTTCAATTGTAATAATTTTACAATATTACTGTTTTACTGTATTTTTAATCAAGTAAATAGAGCCTTCTTTCAAAAACATGTCAGTGCAAGATAGCAATATACTTGTTTTCAATAAATAAACACTAAACATTTTTAAAAATGCAACACTATCATAACATGACCCAGATATCAATATAATGTATTACAAGGTCCCTGCTGATCCACAACCTTGGCAAACCAGCCAGAGTCTATCAGAGAAAAGCATTCCACTCAGCAGATCTGATGTGCTCTGGAGAGCCCCGATGTTGGAATTTGCAGAACACAAATAATTTATATGAACCTTGCATCCATAAACCCAAAGATTTCTCTGAAGTAATTCAGTTTAAGTGCTTTGTTCAAGAGCACTAAAGTCAGTTCAATATCGGGCTGAGGGCCAACATCCCCACCATTCTGCTTGGCCTGGCTGATGCCAGTCAGAGAAAGACTCTGATTTTCAATCTTTGTGCCTTACATTAAGATATTAATACAGCATATATGAACTTAGTGTTTAAATGGAGTATTTCTCAAAAGTGAAGACTTGCTTTGATACTTGAGAATAAAACCATCTGAAGAAAATTCTGTATTCTGGGGTCTGAGGTGATTTTGGGGCCCTTGAGATGTTTTGACATGCCCTGATATTTGTGCTTATTTCAGCTACTTATAACATACTATTGACCAACATGTATTTTTTTTGTATTCAGCACAAACTGTGCTACAATAATATGTGACCAAGATGGATGTACATGTTTGCATTTTGTAGAAAAAAAATATTATGCGTGGTTAGTAAGTTTTGGGAAAATAAATATAGCTGAAATAAGGTCATAAAACCCACACTAAATAGTCCTGAATAAGACTTTTGAGTAATCAGTCTTATAGGCTAGAATATTTACTAAACAATTATGTGAAAATCATTCTGATTACTCATTCACAGAAAACAATATATTGATTTAAATTTTTTAAGACATGTTTTGTGATTGAAAGCCAATATGCGAGGGAGTGGCAATGGCCATGAATATTAAGTGATTTTCACCTGAGAGACAAAGGGCCCTCCCCTAAAGCTGCTAATGGCTCATCAGTGAGACTGTCGCTGAGGCAGGTAAGAGAATGTGAGGAGATTGACAAAATGGTTTTTTAAATTATTTGTATTTTATTTAGAACAGTATAATCAAAACATACATAATGAAGGTCAAAGACACATTATTGTGAACACTGAACCACAGAGATGTGAACAGACTTTGAGTCATTCCTGCAACAGATTCTGTTCAACAAGTGAAACAAATAAATCATACCTGGTATTTCCGTGTGTTATCTAAGTGTTCCTGCTTCTTTCCATGGATTCAAGAAGAAAACAAAAACAATCAGTAGTCAAGGATCTTGTTTTACCATAGAATATCAGTGTAGTTGAACATCTGATGTTGGTACAGCGCTCTCAGAGGAAAACAGCTTGAAGAAAGTCATCAGGATTCATCTGTGGTGCAGGTCTCTGATTCAATAAAATACAAACATTTGTGAGCATGGTAATATCAGGAGCATCTTATATATGTGTATATATATATATATATATATATATATATATACACACAGTCACATACATACATACACAAATAAATTCAATATATATATTATTTCATTTCCATGTAGTATGAAGTACTAAAATAACTCAAATTAAATAAAACTGAAACTGAATAAACAACCAATACAGACATCAACGCTGAGCCAAACACGTTTTAAAACAACAACAACAACTACTTACACATAGTAAGAAATGGTTATAAAAACTGAAACAGAAGTGAAACAAGTAGAATATAGAATATGAAAACATCATCGCGCTGTAAGAAATTTAAATATAATGAATTGCCTATCAATTTCAAACATTGCAGTCTGGAATTACAGTTTGGGAAAAAAAAAAAAAAATGGGCCAGTAATATTTGCACACTGTCACTTATCTTCTGCTGCTTGAGTAAGGATCATTATGAAAATAATATTATCCACAGAAGAGGTGCAGATTTTGCAATAATTAAAATAAATAAATAAATATATAAATAGACTGCAGCAACTGACATTTTGTCAGAACCTCTAGTAAATTAGATGCTATTTTGTTTAGTTGTCTGTTCAGAATTGTGGGAGAATTGTGATCTCTATTTGAAACAAAAAAAAAAATTCTGATTCTCAATCATTTCAGAAGTGAGGGGGACAGAAATGTCAAATACAATAATTTTTGTCTAACTGACAAGGTTTTATTGCGATTATTATTATTTATTAATTATTACCTCTTGCTTTTAATTGGCTGAGAAATCAAATACACTGGTTGAAAATAACCAATAATTTATCATAATTTATCATATTTTTCCTAATGACAATTTTATGATTTGTTTAGCCTATAAACTACATTTCTTCCCCCATTTTTGTCACAGAATAAGGCAGAAGATATATTATATAGCCTAGTAGCCTAACTATTGCCAAGTGTAATAAATGCTATCAATTAGCACTGCATTATTCAGAATCAGATGCTTTTTTATTACCTGGAGATGACTTGAAAAACACACATAAACCATATTATCATATGTTCACTGTCTTCACGTTTCTATTTATTCAGCTCAGCTACAGTAGACAGCTTTGGCTACAGCAATAGCTGGATTCTTGCACGTCGTGACTCGTGAGTGAGTTCTTCTATGAGGCAGTTTCGGACTTTATGCGCGAGAGCGCCATCCGGCTTCGAGACTGCATGAGAGTGTTTAGGCCTATGTCTGGTTACTGACAGCATCACGGTCTTTACTGGGTGTTTTTAGGGAATATTTGCATTTATTCACATGCGATTGGATTAGGCTAGTTACTCATATGCTGGACTGTCATGGTTGGCTGAGTGCAGGACACTACTGAATGTGAGTACCCATTATGAAGTTTGTAACTTACTATATAAGGATGTACTTTGTACTATATAAAAATGATATTTTATATCTGAGAAGCAGTGTGTTTAGCACGCTATTAAAATCTATTTGTGAACAGAGTATTAATAATAAACATGGTCTAAACATTCTTAGATGGTAGCATTCATCATGTTGTCGTTTGGGAAAAACCCAACTAAACGTGTTCAAGTTTATGTCACAATAACACGTTAACTAATGCAAAAAAAGAAACATTACTTACTCATCAGATCGATCTTCTCTTCTGGATGAAATCTTGTTCTTATTTTGAGAGAAATCCAGCCTTTAATCAGCGCGTCTTCTTGCAGAAACGAACAGTAGCCGCGAGGAACGATCTCTTCACGCTTTGTTTATGTTGGGCGTTTACACGCGCGCGTCTCACGTGGTTATTTACATATGAACGGTGCTTGCCGTGAGGGGGCGGGATCGCATTAAAAATAATGAGTTAGACGGGACAGACTGAACATCGTGTTGGTTTCATACAGATTACTTCATCACAGAATGTTTGTTTTCGATGAGAAAACTTCATTTGAAAGTAGACACTTCAAGCTTTCTATAGATATAACTCTAACTCATGTCTGTGTGTTGAGTTTTCTCTGAGTTACAGTTCATTTTAGTGACGTGTTTCTAAAAGCAGCTCGCGGAGACGGAGAAGACAAAGAGCGCACCCAGTTTTTCTTTTTTTTTTCCAAAACCACAAAGTTTTGTTGTAATTGTGAGTGTACACAAAAAAAGTAAGACACTTAACAGTTTCGATTGATGTATAACACTTATTTGTGTGACCAAAATCAACAGAGTATTTTAGTGTCTTTACTAAGAAAAAAATGAGTTTGTCTGTGGCGAGACAGCACATTAGAGGGGTTAAAAAAAAACTAAACTAAAAAAAAAACAACAAGAAGAAATGCTTGTAATTTCACTGAGAAAAAAAGGATGTAAAAATACTATAGTTAGTGACTACAGTTAACTATATGCTACCATAAAATATATGGTGAAAAATTAAATTAGAAATTAATTTAACAGATAGTTATTATGTTGTAGAAAGCATTTATAATAAGTATCCAAATTATTATTAATTATTATTATTATTATTATTCATTACAGAAGATTATGTAAAATCATTTATTATTATTACTACTGTCACAACATGACAGATTTCTGTTATCAGTTATGTTTAAAAAATGATTGGCAGTGGAGATTAATGGCTTTATGTCATTTGGAGACAGAGGTCATTTGTCTTGATCCAGCCATCTCTTTAATGGATTGGGGGTCTAAAAACAACACGGGGCATTTGAGGACATCAGACCTTTAAACCAAAAAAAAAAAAAAAAAAAAAACGGGGCACATTCCTTTGGTGCTGAAAAACTCGTAAAAAGTATGACAAGATAAAGGCATTTAAACTCAACCCTGACCTAACCTAGCCACATGATCAGCTGACCTCCCAGTAAAAACAAAGACACTCGGTCATATGATATGACAGCCCTCACCTTTCATGTGACCTCATTAAATCCCTTCCTGGTGGCCCGTATGGCAGCCTGATCCTGCAGGGGACCTACAGAGACCCATCTAGCGGCCCATGGACTAACTGATTCCTCGTTCCATTTGCACCTTCACAATTGAATCACAAACCAACAGGCTAATTCATCAGCTGATGAGAACGTCACCATCGTGATAAAAACAAAACCTACGGCCTGCCCACATGATCGTTCTCACCAATCACATGGATAACCATGTTTCTGAGGGACTGCTTGTCACTGTGGCAACACACTGCATGTGTTTTCCTGCTGAACTCCAGCTGGGATGTTTGACAGGCAGTCTGTGAGCAGAAATCCCATCCAAAAATCAGCCCATCCCCCCTCATTTTGCAGAAATTGGTATTGCAACCTCCAGCGGAAATCCATTAGTCTCGCCTGAGGTGAGGCTGGAGATTACAAGCAGGACACATGTTCCTGGAGCCAATATCAAATAGAAAGAAAAGGTCACTCAGGTAGGAGCGAGTTCAGGTGGCTATGTTGAACATCCATCGCATCCATCATTTCAGAGGAACTGGGATAAGATGTCAATCACAAACACTGTGGAGTTTCAACACAAAGCCAACTGCACTTCAAGATAAATTAGCATTACAAGCATTTTTCCACAAATATACAGGCATCACTTGTTTGGATATGGATTTGCATCTATGGAAAAAGTAGCTTAGAGCACAACTGGAGGATATCTTACAGTCTTAAAGAGACAGCTCACTCAAAAATCTTCCGTTGAAAGACAAGAGTGAGCAAATGATAAAAAAAAAAAAAAAAGTTTACTGTGAAGAAAAGCATTTCTTTGAAATAAAAATCTTTTGTAACATCTAAATACCTTTAGTGTGACTTTTGATCAAATTGATGCTTCCTTACTGAATAGAAGTATTAAATTCTTATACATTTATTACATATATTGTATTACATATATATTATATATTATACACCATATTATATTTGGTTCACAGGACCAAAGTCAACTCCCATCTGAACAGGAAAAGGTTAACTGTGACTTTCTAGCTGGAATTCAACATGTTGAATCATATGATTCGCCAAAAGAATTTAATGAAGGATTCTTGGTATTTAAGGCATCCAAACCCAGGCAAACTGAACAGATAACACTCAACAGCACCAACCAAAGACAAAATATAACTTCTAAATCATGCTCAAATTGCATCACTCAGGGGCCACTTTTAGAAAATGAGAGGTGAATAAAATGACCTAGTTAATGACACTTAATTTTCATTTGGCATTTAAATGCACAGTAACCAATGACAACAGCTGCTTTAAACCTACTGTACCTCATATGTTCAATCACCTCGTTCATTAAAACATGTAAAAGTGCAAGCCATCTTTGAGGAACCCTTGACAATGTCCAGAATATAGGTAATGTTAATATATTTTACACACAAATTTATTCAGAAATGCTTTTAGTATGCAAACTTCTTAACTTCATAGCATATAAAGCAGATGAAGACCAATTCAACAGTCAAACCTGAGTTAAATTTTACGTTTTTACACGTGCTTTTAACACAAACCATTGATGCTAAATAGAAGGTGCACAGTATAGTATTTGGTATTTGGATATTTTGCGTTATGATTACTGAAAAGAAATACAATGATGAACTTCAAAACCGTTTCTCAATTACTCAGATAACTCTACCAGTTATGTATATTAAACATGTTTACACCCTTTCTGCAATGTGGCATGCTGTGACAAAATTGGAATGTACCCATTATAATCAACAAATCTGTTTACACTGCATTATAATCAACACAGTTGCTCGCAGCATAGACAGCATTATTAACGGGAGCTTTTAAGTTAGTCGCCACAGTATATTGTCAAATAAAGTGAGGCCAGCAGCCCACCGATAAACACTGATAAACTCACAGCAGGTCGAAGTTTGAGTATCTTCATACATACACATGACATTACAAATGGTACCCATTGGAGGCCTATTATGCATCCGCACACATCCAGGCAGTTATGAGCCTAATGCTTCCTCATGTACTTGCCATTGAAAACACAAAGCGTTTATGCTAAAGCTGCATTAGCATTTCATTAGCACATTCCTAATGAATCATCAGAAGGCAAAGTCCTGGTTTAATATTCATGTGCGCTGAGAGAACAAGCTAAGATGGAGCCAATTAAAGATTCACGGTAATGCTTTTGAAGACCAAGATAGCAAAAAAAAAAAAAAAAAAAAAAAATTGACAGACTTAAAGGAATAGTTCCCCAATGCCTATAAAAATCAAATATCAATTTTTTTTGTTTAAATAA
>JAFVLL020005888.1:0-47381 GCA_021397915.2 Tor tambroides | reverse complement strand
CACAAAGCAGCGCTGAGCTTACAAACGCTGCTTTATCAGGCATATAACATGCAAGGTGAAATAAAAATGACATCGAACGTTTTCTAAAGACAGTCGTCCTTCAGAAATACAGTGATATAAAAACTCCCGCGCCTCGTTTTGATTTTTAAACGTGCATTACGTGCTCATGTTTATTCAATGAAGAAAATCGGTCAGTTTTGATATCATGGCGGGTCGCCACAAATAAATAAATGTATGGGAAACGCATCCCACAGCACACCAACCTGAGCCCAACTTCATTACTCATCACTTTAACTGCGTAGTCGGCACCACTAGCCAGAATGATAAACAAACACAGACCGGAAGTTAACTTCGGGCCAGGCGCGTGCTCCCGATGAAACCGTCTATAGCAATATGTGCAATTGCATAGACCTCAACAACCATCAATCACTTAATTAATCCTCAGTGTTTCTCAATGAGGCTATTGACTAAATATTAAATGCACCAGTTCAGCTAGAATCTAGAGGTTGTACTTGCATTGCCTTTGTGTTAAGGGAATTCCTTTTGTGTAGTGTCATTGCAAAAAGGGGTTTCCCAAGGTTGCTGATTGGCTGGAAGCTCAGTTGTTGTTCGAAGTAAGTACTGTAGCTTTGCAGGTAGGTTTCTTGAAGCATCTTGGAGATGTTGCCAGAGTTCTTCTGGATTTAGTCTGTCACAGTTTGTTCTGTTTCTTCATGTCACTCCAGACAGACTGGATGATGATGAGATCAGCTCTCTGTGTGGGGCACTGGCTGTTGTCAGACTCTTTGTGCAAACAAAAATCTCACTGGATTATTACGATTAATGGCAAAAGGAATGTTTGGAAATGTAAACTGATATTTCCTACTGACACACTACAGAAAAAGATAGAAATAACTGACTTGAAACAATTTTTAGCTGGTGAAAATACTAGTGCCCTAATCATTTTGGCCACCACTGTATACTAGAGGTTGGAATGTATTAAAATAATTAAATAAAAGAATTATAAATAATTCAAAATATTAAATCGTGCATTACATTTCCAGGTGACTATTGTTTAAATTATTTTAACTCATAAATTTCTCAGCAATTTCTACCCATTAAATATTTTACATCTTGACGTAATTACAAAATGTATATTCATTATAGACTTTCTAAGATGTTATTTATTTTTTCCAGGTATAGAAATCCCCTCATATATCCAGGATTTCCTGCTCTACTGCTCTAGCAGCATCTCTTTAGTTGACATTTTTAGAAATATGTTGCTTCTTATTACACTTTATTGGACATAGAGCTTCAGCTGGATATTTTGTGTGCTCTTGCTTGTGGTTCTCTGCTTAAATTCTTTCTTTTTGCTTCTTTTTTGCTCATTCCTTCACATGATGCACCTGCTTGCTGTATGTTAAACTCTTGGCCTGCTGCTATCATGTTGTGGCTTCATGCTGTTTGCAGAATCAATCCAGTGCCAAAATACTGAAGCGACACCTTGAGACATCTGTCGACATGGTACTTCACCATCCACCTTCTCCTCCTCTTTAATCGTTTCAGTCCATCAGAGGCACATTCACTCATATGTGTCATTGTAGCACACATCATTTCAGTTCAAATCCCTGCATCTTATTCACAGACTAAATATAGCCCTAGTCTGAAAATATTTCCACTCGCTGTCAGCCATTGTCTGGAGGCATTTCCTTTTATACATTTGCCTCATGATTAATGGCCCATGCAAAACACACACAATTCATTCTCAGCAAATTCCCCTTTAGCTTTTCTTTGCTGCCAGACATTTTAACACTCACTTGTATCGAATGTGCACTTGCAGTTTACTTCAAATTTTAAAAGTTTTTTTTTTTTTTGAAAAGCTGTACTTGCATAAAAAATAACATTAATGAAATATAAGCCCACTTAAGTGTATTTAAAGAGAGACACTTTCATGACTATGTTTCTTAACACACTTAAGTACACTTTTAAAAGTGCATCTCGTAAATGCCAAATGAAACATTTTAAAGTATATTTAAAATAATTATGTTTCAATAAACTTTTATCCTGCTTTAAAGAAGTACACTCTTTTGATGTGTTGGCTAACATAAAGCACATGTAAAGGACATGATTATCATTTTAACTGTTATTCAGTATTACCTTTAAAGTTAATATATTTTAAATGGACTAAATTGCAACTTCATAATTGCAAATGTGTAATCATAAATATATTTAAATTCACGACATACAAGTTTTAATAGGTTAAAGTATGTTTTTGTTTGTCATAAATGCTCGTCAGTACGCTTTAATCATATTTCAAAGACAATAGATGTAATGCATTTAAGTGTCTGAAAACATTACATTCAGTTCACACTTAAGTATATTCTTGGAAAGTATATTATGTCCATAATAAGTACTCAAGTTGACCATCAACCACACATATAGAAGTAATAACAGAAGTAATAATTAAATTATATGAAAATATGTGCTTAAGTCTGTTACCTGTGATGTTTTCAGGTAGAAACTAGTCAGCGAGACTATGTGTGATTGGCTTAAGTGGCTTTTATACATCAGTCTCCTGTCTTTTTCACTCTTCCTCTCGGTTTATTTCTTTCAGGCCGTTCCTCATGCTCTGTTGGCTAAGCGTTTGGCTCTGGAGCAGACTGGAGCAGCAGGAGGTCTCTCCTTCCAGCAGCTGGTCAGCCCCACACACCTGCAGACAGCCACAGCATTACTCCCTACAGGTGCATTCACTGCAACACACTCACACACACGCAATCACATCACCTGCTCACATTTTGCTACAAATTCCATTATGTTTTTTATTGCTCCTATGTGTTCCCTGCTGAAGAAGTTCCCATGATGCTTGGTGCACCAGCTGTTCCTGCTGTCAGCCCTTATGTTGCTGCTGCCACAGCAAACGCCAGTCAGGTTTGTTCATTTACTTTCCCACTAAACCACCCTGAACTTCCACCTAAACCATCTGTTCAGATCAGATGTTAAACTGCCTAGCCTATCACATAAGAAACATGTTTCCCTCTCAGATTTCTGTAAGTTTGTTTGAAATTATTTATCTGAAAAAGTAGTCAAGCTTAACACTCAATAGTTTTAAGTTTCGGAAAGTTACAGTATGTTTCCATCAAGCTCTTTTATCTCAAAAAATCAAACAAATTTGGCCACTTTAAATATCATAGTTCAAATTACCTGCTGTTAACAAGTTTTATTAAGAAATATTATTATAGTTTATTTTTAGACACCCTGTTATTTATCTGTTTCTCTATCCTGTTTCTTTGTCATGTTCATGTGATGTTCACAAAAGATACATTGGCTTTGGTCTGTAATATGTTTTATTGAAACATTAGTGGAGGAGGATGAGTTCTGCAAATGATCTTTCTCTTTCTGTTTTCTTTAACAGATCATCCTAAAGTAAAGCGCAGAATACAGCCCCAGTGCTAATATAATACACATGAATGAAAATTTTCATTGTCAACACTATTGGGTTAGAATTTTTTATTATTATTATTATTTTAATATATATGGGGAAAATTAAAAGTCGGAGACCACTGAATAAAATGCTTCTGTTTTTTCTAATTTTATACAAAATCATATGAACTATATCATCGTGTTATATTATTTAACAAATACCTTTAATTCTACCATTTCTAATAAAGCACTTTATTTGCTTTAATGGCAGCAGCACTCAGTATCAAAAAAATATATTTATATTTAATTAGTGATCTAAAGTGCAAATATTATATTAAATACTGTAATATTACTTTGATTTTTATTTTTTTTTTTCAAAATCCCAAAAACTGCTCATTTTCAGGTTTAAATGAGAAAAATGACATATTTTCGATGTGGTCTCAGACATCCCTGAAAAAACAATGGAAACCATCTCCGAATTTGTAATGGTTTTACTGGTGAAACTACTTGGGAAATGTCAGATGGCAGTTTGTAGAGGCCTTGCACATCAGACTCCAGACACTGCAGTGTGTTTAGTGGATGTTGAATTCAGTGTTGCAGAAGCTGCTCTCTCTTATACCAACAGCGCCACCTACTGCCATGCTGCGGCAGGCACCACATTAGCCTGAAGCACAGAGCAAACAGGATAGTGGCACAACTGATAAATTAACCCTTTAAATGGTAATCTAATGAAGACAGTGACTCTAGACTGTTCTTTAAAGCACTTTTGTATCTGGTTAGTTAACGTAGGTAAGCTGAGTGTGTACTGTAGCCTATAATCTTGACCTTGGGTGGGTGTATTTATTTTGTTTTACTGCTATTTTGTTCAACTCAGTGTTTTGTCCTTGGATAACTGGCAATAAATTTGGAATAATTCATATATTTAAAGCAAATGTATGTAGTTTTATATTTTTTTTTTTGCAATTCTTTGGAGCTCCCTATACAGTTAAGTGAGTGTAATTGTCATAAATATATCACAGTCATAATTACAGTGGATATCTTCAAACGTTGCCGCCGTAAAGGAACCGGCTCATTTCGCAGAATTTAGTATCTGCTCACTAAACTTACACACTTCCAAAACAGACATTTGGAGGGACAGTGACACCATTCGCTTTATTAGAAGTCAGTGTACCATCTCAATGATTTTGAAACTGATATTGTAATGTAAAAAGTCACATGCAGTTGCTTTAAAGATACAACTGCCAATTGCGAATTTAAGAGCTTTCTGGATCTGCATAGACAGTAATGCAACTGAAATGTTCCCAGACCCAGAAACAAGGACATCGTTAAAATAGTCCACGTGACATCAGTGGTTCTCCACAATGGCGGAGCGCTGCAGCAGATGGGATGAGGAGGAAAAGAATTGTTGAATAAAGTCGTTATTTTTGTTTTCTTTGCGCACAACAAGTATTTTTGTAGCTTCTTAAAATTGTGGTTGAACCACATGGACTATTTTAACGATCCTTGCTACGTTTATGGACCTGGGAACATTTCAGTTGTGGTGCTGTCTATGCAGAGTCAAAAAGCTCTTGGATTTCATCAAAAATATCTTCATTTGTGTCCTGAAGATGAATGAAGGTCTTACAGGTTTGGAACGACATGAGGGTGAGTAATTAATGACAGAATTTTCATTTTTGGGTAAACTAACCCTTTAAAGCTTAGCAGGGTTATTGTGTACTGTACTAATGTTCTTTGAAATAATCAAAATGCCAGGATATTTTAATTGTAGACAGTTTACTAACTTTTCTGTATGTATATATATATATATATATAAGTTTAATGCAAGACAATCAAAACATTCCACCACAATCAACAAGATACTTGCTTTACAAATACATGTTTTTTGTTTCTTCTGATTGTGGCTGTTATTCAAAAAACAACTTTCAAATACATTTAAATGGAATGTAAACAATGGAAAGTGTTACATTTGAATTGTTTTGCGGTTCAAAAGCCTTAACACATGAACATTAATGCATTAATGATGTAAAAATCTAGGTGTTTCATTTATGTGGGATTATTTTTGTATTGGGATTTTCCTTGATGAAACGCTTGCTGAATTGTCTGTCTCATTGCAAACATTTGTGCTTATGATGATTATACTGAATTTAAAACAATATATGAGCTTATTTTCGTTTTATCTTATTCCTATGCACTTATAAATTGACAGCAATATCATAAGAAAATGTTGAATCTAATGAACTCTTGACTTTTAAGACTGTTTAACTTCATGATCACACTGTGTTTGCTTTCAGTCTAAATATTTTATGTTTTGTAAGTATAATAACTCAATAAAAAACTTAAAAGTTTCCTGTTTTATTATCATCATAAAATAACATTTTATATTACATAGATACGTTTTGAACGCACACACAGATGTCCTGTCCCTAAAACAAAACTACAGCACTAATCGGGTCACTATAATGTCAGTGAACCCAGTTATTACCGACTCCATCCACCTACACGCGCCTTGTATACCGCGTGTTTCCATAGCAACGACATCCGCCGCATTCTCGCCCAACTCTTGATAGCGCGCGTGCAGCCGCCACTATTGGGGGATTTTTCTCCCAAACATTTCCTTACGTCAATGACAACCAGCTAGTTTTGACTCAAGCGGAAACTCGGCTTCGGTGTGTTCGGAGTCGTGGGCGCGGTTTCAGGCAGCAGGCCGGCTATTGGACGCCTCACGGATCCGTTAACCGACGAGAGCGTCTGCCTTCGCCTTCTGTACGGAAGCCGAGATGGAAGAGGCATAGAAATGTCCGGTTCGTGAGCGAATCGCCCTATTGAGTTGGATCTTTTAAATGAACTGTTTCACAACAAGGAACGATTAGTTTACCAGTTGAACTGAATCAATCCAAGCGGCTATCGAGTCTTCGACTCACTGAACCTTTTCAGCATGAAATGAATGTTTGTATTGTTTAATGTAATTACAATCACTGAGGCATTAAACGCAGCGGGGATACATGAAATAAATGAAATTAAGAAAACTGAAAGGTTATAGGCCTATTGCCTATACTGCTACCCATAATATTTTTAAGAAAGAGAAACTGACAAAATTAGGACCATCTACAGAAAATTTCACATGTAACAAACAAGAGGAAAAACACGCACAAAAGGACAAACATAAGCTGAATAAATAAAATAAAATATATGTTTTTAATAATAAAACAATAAAAAAAATAGTTTAGCTAGATAAAATCAAAACAATTGATAAACAGAGGAAAGCTAGCCTATGTTTCCACCACGTTGAATTTTTTTTCTTTCATTTCTAAATTTAGCTTTTTTTTCTGAATTTTAAGATATAATCTCTGGGGCCAGTTGCATAAAAGGTTTAGACTAGTTTTACAAGTTAGTCACCTATTGTTTTTTCTTTAAGACTGGTCATAAATTAAAATTTGTTTACATTTGTTTAAAAATGTAGATTAGTCTAAGTTGAATCTAAAAAATAAAACTGATTACCCCTTGGCTAACTGCTAGTTGGTCATTCTAGATCTTAAGACACTGTCTTAACATAGAGGCTAAGTTTATGCAAGCCCAGAATTGCAAGAAAAAAATCAGACTTGTGAGATTTTTCAAAAAATGCAATTATCTATTTTATTTTGTTGTGAAAAAAACAACAACAATTGTGATATGTAAAATCAGAATTCAGAGGGGAAAAAAGTCAGATGTAAATTCAGAATTGTGAGAAAGTCAGTCAGAATTTTAAGTGAATATCTTGGAATTTTTAGTTTAGGCCTATATCTTACAATTCGGGGGGGGGGGGGGTGGAATCCGAATTGTGAGATAAAAAGTCGAAATTAGCTACGCTTTTAATTATATTCTGTAATTATTATATTTATATTTATTATAATTATATTATGTGATATTTATGGCGATAAACAATTTATACAGCAAACTAAACCTCATCTTAGAATCATCAAAAAAACCCTATTTCATACTGTTTACAGGGCAAATTTCACATCCCAATGTGCATACTTACTATATATACTTACTTACTGAAATAAATAAATATATATATATATATATATATATATATATATATATATATAAGTCTTTGGTAGTATGCACACTGGGACGCAGGGTAACTATCCCTAAATACTAAGCACCAAGTGATGACCTAATTACCTCACGACGTAAAAGAATCAGAGAATCGTTCTTGAACTGCTTGAAAGAACCGGTTCTCCAAAATGACTCGGACTTCACAATAATAGTGGAGCGGCGCGGCGGAGGATCCCCACCCGTGAGCATGGCGGTGTGCTAGAGTATTAATGAAGACCGGAGAGAGCAGACGGAGATGGAAAACACCAATACGCGCCCCGATCGCTTCAAATAATCTGAATTTAACGGACTGTGTTTCAATTCGCCGATGCCAGAGGCAGCCTGCTGGGTTTCTCCATGCAGTCTTCGTTTACTTCTATAGGATGGTGAGCTGAAGAGATAAAAAGCACAAGTTATTGGTGATTGCATCTATCCAGCCGTTCCCCGTTGTGAATTACAGGCGCGTGTGGGCCGCCGGTGCTCCGTGATCATGAAGCGCTGCTGCGGGAAGCGCGTCTTTGTGCGAGGCGCGGACAGGCTCGCTTAAACGCCCTAAACACGAATGCCATTGTCATGTCGAGTGCCGTGTGAGTTTATTTTGATTCGTTGAACCGTTCAGACCGGAGAGATGCGTGAGTATAAAGTGGTGGTCCTCGGGAGCGGCGGGGTCGGTAAATCCGCCCTTACCGTACAGTTCGTCACCGGGACGTTTATCGAGAAGTACGACCCGACCATCGAGGATTTCTACCGTAAGGAGATCGAGGTGGACTCGTCGCCGTCGGTGCTGGAGATCCTGGACACGGCGGGCACGGAGCAGTTCGCGTCCATGCGGGACCTGTACATCAAAAACGGGCAGGGCTTCATTCTGGTCTACAGTCTGGTCAACCAGCAGAGCTTTCAGGACATCAAACCCATGAGAGACCAGATCATCCGAGTCAAGAGGTGAGACGAGGCCTATAGCCGTCTCGAATGAAGCTGTCTTAGCTTTGCTGTTGGTGACATGTCATTGCATACTAGGAACATAATCTAGCATGTTCAGATTTGGCCCTTGCGTGTGTGTCTCTGTACCGTGTGAGTGTAGTTGGGCCTCTACAGGCCTGTTGCTCGAGCCTTGATGTGCCGCATCCAGTGTTCAAACACACTGCTGTCTGCATGAAAGATTCATGCTCAAGTGATGCGATGCACTTCTCTGCTGCTCTAAACCTGATCCACAGTTCACGTGCTGCTCTCGTGTATTTAGGAAACATTGTAATGACTTCGTGATGAATATTTTCGTGTGTTTGAAATTGAAACGGTGGTCTTGTGGATTTTAATCCATATAGCTCACATTTGAAGCCTCTACTCAAAGTTTACAATATTAGCTTTTAGCTGATTTAAAATTGAGTCTTTCACTTACAGGAAAATGCTCAGTATTCTCCATAGATAGATAGATAGATAATTCATCTTGCACTCATCTATATTTATCTGAATATCCCTCCCCTACTACCACCATAACAATAAAAGTAGTCCATAAAATAATTATTAGAATAGAATAAGAGTTGTTATTATTATTATTATTATTATTATTATTATTAAAATCATAGTGTCAAGAGTAATTGCAAGTTCTTAAATGAGTCAAAATCATTTGATTCTCTCTCTCATCTATCTATCTATCAAAAATAGGAAATTCACTTTGTTGTTGTGGGCGTGTTCAAAAAATTGCAAAATGCGTTTTGTGTGTGAAATTTGATCACTTTATTTTGTGTTTTTAGAAATGCATTTTACTAATGTTTTAGCTTGTTTAGATCAGTGCTAGAAGTTGAATGTTTTGTCCTTTGTTTTTGTTTTTTGTAATTGGAGGTTGGTTTTTGGCCTGTAGAAGGTGAGTTTAAGGTGATATGGTCCTGATGAAGTCACCGCTTTAGGGTAATCAAACATGGAAGTTTATAAATGGTTGGGATGTATTGCCAAGTTGTAACTAGTTCTGAAAAACAATGATTCTGTTCAAATTCTGTATTCAAAACTTTCTGAGTAAATATTATACAGAAATTAGACACAAAGTAGACTTTCCGTGGGGCTTTTAAATCAGTGCTTGTTTGACTGCATTCGGTGCCATTGAAAATAAAATGTAAGCAACAAGTGGCAGAAACCAATGCTAATGGTATTCGGTCATCATATTTTAAACTGATTCTAATGGCGTCATATAAGAATTCCCTAAAGATCAATTGAGATCCACTGAAAAACAGGATCCTTAATGGATTCTTTCTGGATTCCATTAGTATCCTTGAGGATTGACTCCCAAATACAATTCCAGGAGCAATCCATTACCAATAATAGGAACTTATCAGAAGGGACAAATAGTCAAATAAAGATGATAATAAGCAAAATAATTGGGGGAATAAAAGTGGTTACATTATTACGTTGTAAAAACTTCTTTTATCCTTCTTATCAGACTTTGTAACTCCACACTCCCACTAACCTCCCAGTCACCCTGAACCAGAAATCTATTCATACAGACCTGCAAACAACATCTCCTCCAGCACACATTCCCACGCAAATAATATAGATCTGCACTCTCACGCAGAAGGATGTTTCTGCCTTAAGAAAACATTGAATAATTGAATGGCATAAATATTTCACACAGTAAAAGCGATGCGTAATGAGGAGGAGATAGTGGGAGTAAGAGACATCTGTCACAGCGCTGTTTGTTCTTGTTGAAGGATGAATGAGACAGCTAGTGAAAGAGCAGAGAAGGGTTTAGTGCCATTTACAGAAGTGTATGACTAAAACACATGATTGTGATAGCAAGTGTAACCATTATTATTGCTTATATATACTGTAAAAAAAATACTGAAAATTACTGTAAAAAATGACTGTGGTGACCATTTATTTTTAATTGGTAGAAACATAGGTTGAATGGATTGAACTTTAAAACTTGAAAATTTACAGTAAAAAGTATATTTCATTAACTGATACAATGTTAAAATACCAACCTACAAAAATACTAATAACTCATAAAAATAAGCAAAGAAGACTGGTTGAAGACCTACACTTGACCCATTCATACTATCACTTTCTACTCTATTTCTATTCTATTTTTTTCTATTCTATTTATTAAAACAAAAAACTTATAATACCAATATACTGGTAACCAATAAAGTTTATCTCTTTTTTTCATTTTTAAAGTTTTTCTTTTTTATGTTAATTTATAAAGGGTTAGGGATTTCAAGCCAACCAAAGCATGTAACTCCTCCCACAGTAACTTGAATGCTACTTCAGATAATGCAGCTTGTGGACTATTACTTTAATTCCCTTGCTGGATGATAAAACCATAATATTTAGAGGCCAGAATATTGTAGAGATTTGGAGGTTGGGATTTTTGACTTGGGCCCGATATAACCATAGGAAGCACATAGGAAGCACCCCTTGATACTGGCCAAAACACCCAAGCACTGCGGTGGCCAGTTTTGCAGTCAAGCAACACTAAAATGGTACAGTACAGACATCTGACCCATTTTTGGTTCATGACCTACAAATTGTGAGAATCAAGGCACAGCACACTGTCATTCTGAAAGAACTTTTAAACTGTGATGTCATTAGTGGTTTGTTAATAACAGGGTGTGTTTGTAAGGGGCGTGGCTTCAGTAACCCCACCCTCCTCATCCTCCCTTGACCATGATTAGTGGTTGTGGGTGAAGACATTCTTCTTTCGCCTAGAGGAAGACTGTACTGTGAGAATTCAGAAGTGAGGTGCAGGATGTATTGTGTGTCTGCCGTGAGAAAATAGTCTAATCATACAGTGGAGATAATTAAACAAAAAGGTGAGGCCATGACAGGCCATATTGTTAGTATAGTCAATTACACAACCATTTACAACTTTGGAGTTAATAACTTTTGAATGTTCTTAATGTCTCTTATATAATCAAGGCTACATTTGTTTGATCAAAATACAGTAAAAACAGTCATATATAATTGCAATTTAAAATAACTGTTCTATATGTTAATATCTTGTAAAATGCAATTCCTGTGATCAAATCTGAATTTTCAGCATCATTAGCATCACATGATCTTTCAGAAGTTATTCTAATATGCTGATTTGCTGCTCAAGAAACATTTAGCTATTATTATCAATGATGAAACAGTTGTGCTGCTTAATATTTTTGTCACTTTTGATCAATTTAATGCATTGTTGCTGAATAACAGTATTAATTTTCTTTTTTTTTTCTTTTTTAAACTTACTCGCCCTAAAATTTCAAATGATGGAATATATTCAAATTAAAAATATTAAAGACACAATTTTTATTTTTACAATGTTTTATGAAGTCAGGCAATGTGGTAAACAAGTAAAATGTTAGATCATTTTTCCTTCTTTAAAATGACTTTGCAGTGCATGTGTATAAAAATAATATTTACCAGTAATATCATACTCTGACATCCATGAGCCAATCAAATCCTGATGGAAAAAAATCAAGCCCTGCCTTACACTATTTCCTATAAAATACTGTGTTTCACTCATGTGACATTTGGAAGTTAAATGCATTTTGAATGTGAAGCTACTGGGATGCATCCTAAAGTAAATGCCCTTGTGAAAAAGAAGTGCACTATGTACTTGTAGTGTACTTCAAATAAAAGCATATTTTTAAAAACTGTACTTGCAGATAATATATTAATGAAATAAAGAGAGTAAACTTTCATGACTGTTTCTTAACACACATAAGTTAAAAAAATATATATTATTTTAAAGTATATCTTCAATAAGTACTCTTTTTAAAAGTATGCTCAAATCTACTACTTGTCCACAAGGAATCATTTGCACAAATTCTATTTGAGTGTTCTGTCTGGTTGTCTCCAGGTATGAGAAGGTTCCTGTGATCCTGGTGGGGAATAAGGTGGATCTGGAGAGCGAGCGGGAGGTGTCTGTGAGGGAGGGACAGGCGCTTGCTGAGGAGTGGGGCTGTCCATTCATCGAGACGTCTGCCAAGAGCAAGACCATGGTGGACGAACTCTTTGCCGAGATCGTACGGCAGATGGACTACGCGGCACAGCCGGATAAAGATGATCCGTGCTGCTCCTCCTGCAATATACAATAACCCCCAACACACACACACACCCACCAAACTCACATTACAGTAGCTTTGATAGACCTTCTAGTGTCGACGGTTTTCCATCATTCTGTATCTGCAGACTGACAGTAACTCTGAGGATTTTTTTTTTCTTGTCACTTTAAATTCTGACTAACTCAACCACAGGAAGAGCACTTGCCTTAGGTTTCACATTTCCTGTTTGAGCAGGATCCTTCAGTGGCGATGAGTTGGACTTTTATGTTCTTGGTCTTATGGTATTGATGATTTTATCTGAATTTGTCACCAGGTCAAAGAGAGAGAGAGAAAATAAGAGGGTTCTTAGCCATATGCTTGACAGCCATATAATAATTTAATGAAGACTTTCTAATTGTCCATTCATTTGGGAATAGATCCCTCAAAGTCATCGGTTTATCATCTGAGGCAGAAAAACGTCAGGTGACTTAAGCTTTGTTCCAAAACCTAGTTAGTTGCCTACCTAGACAGAATGTTAAAGCCCAAAGTACATTCTCTGTACTTTCCCTAGAATGCATTGCGGTGAGCTCTATGAAAAATTCATCCAAGATGGTGGATGAGATTCTAAATATATTTGGATTTCATTCCATTCGTAATATTTTGCTGCCACATGTGGGGTATCTTGTTGTTAGCTTAGCGACATGCTAATAGCAAACTCTCCACAACCAAGAGTATGAGCTTCACATAAGCAACTATATATGTGTGGTGCACAGTAGGGCTAAACGATTAATCAAAATAACATCGAAATCACAATATGGGTTTGTGCAATTATCAAATCACTAAGGCTGCAGTTTAATTGCGTAAATGTACGTTCCAAGTTTCAGTGCTTTCAGTTGCGTATAAAACCTGCAGCCTACAAAGGAGAAGCTTTAAAGTTGGCATAAAACAGAAGTTACGATTGTATTTTCTTCTCTATTGTTACTTCGCAAAACAAAGGGCGGGGCTTGATTTTGTTCTTTGGGAATTGATTGGATCATTGTCGTTTGCTATTGCTGCAGTCTTTTGTGATTGACAGGTTGCGCACTCACTGATGTCGCTGTGAGGGGGAGGGAAGTTATTTTTATTAAAGACTGATTCAGTTAATTAAATCCTGCACATGGATAAACTATAAAATAAACACTGCATTAGCATGTATATAATTAAAAATAAGGATTTGTCAGTTTTGATTTAAGGGGCTCCCTGCAGTTTAACACCAGAGTAAAAGTTTGATATAGGTTCATATTTGATAATGCTTTGTGTTATTTTTTTTACAGTAAAACAGCATTATTTACTATAGTAATCAATTTCATCTTTTAATATTTAATTATAGTAACAATAATCCTTATGTTATAGTCATAGTGATATAATCACTATGAGTTTGTGAAATTTACAGTGTGAAATATACATTGCAATCACAATTTTTACCAGAAAAAAAAGCTACATGTCTACAAAACCCATCCACATAGAATGTTGTGAATAAACAGTAAGGCGGCTCAGTAGGTTTTGGAACAGAGCTCTTGTCTTTATGCTGCTTCCATTCAAAGTCAGATGTTTCCCGGCATTTAGAAGAACAATTGTGAACAAAGAACTCTTTTAGCAACCAAATTGGGGACGCTGTGCTTTACACCACTAGCAGTTGTTCTACTGGTGTATCAACTGAGAGAATCATTTATATTGTTTTATATGTTTGTTAAACATGTTGTATCATGCAGTGTTGGACCTTTTGACTCGATGTATTTTATTTGCTTGAATGTTTGACTGTGTAAATCTCTCTGACTGGCTCCATGTCTGCATCATGAACCCTCAGTCATGAGTTTCAAGAGACTTTCAATTGCACTTTTCCAAAGCAGGAATGTCAACTTTCCAAGCGAATGGAATGCAGCATAAGTCCCTGTCTCTGATTGGGCGAGGGCACATCTGGACACAGAACTTTTGTTAATTTGGTATCTCATATGGCTTTGTAGGACTCGTCTCTCTCTCGATTTCATCACCCTCTTTCTCACACGTCTCTTCAGCATCTCAGCCCCTTTCTACACTCGTTCTCAGTCTTCTGCCATGCTTGTGTGGGTCATTGATGCTGACGATGATGGCTATTGGTTGACTGTATATCCGTTAGTACAGAGGTTGCCAGTTTTTCTTGGTTTCCTCCTCCTTGCTGGGCTTGAGGTTTCTTCTCAAAGCTGAACGTATAGAGATTACGGAGGTGTGTGAGTGTGTGTGTTTGAATAGAGAGCTCTGAGTCAGTATTGATTTTATATTTTTTTATGTGGACCTGTGCTCAACTCTTCTGAATGGCTGAATGGTGACACTTTTTGTTTTGTTTTTTTTGTCACCTTAATAAAGTGCAACTGACACTCTCACACGCTGCTGTTCAGTTTCTGTTTTTTCCATGTTTTAAAACCTACTGTCCAAACATATGCCCGCTTTATAAATAAGAAATATTTGAGCAGAACATGTTACAGTGAAGAACAAAAGCACGTCCTGCGGTTCGGTTGAATATCTGCACGCACGACAGGTTCTGTTTTCCATCAGGCAGGTTTTGTTTATTTGATGGCTGTTAAACTATTTCGTTGTAAGAAATACAATATAGTTACGTAACATTTAGCAGATGCTTTCCATCTAAATGGACTTTAATGTGCCGTAGAGGTTTTTATGTCTTCATAAAAGTTTTACACATGAAGACACGAATAGAGCTTTTGAGATGAAGATTCCACTCATATCAGTAGTTTAATAAAAGCTGTTGTATTTTGCATGGAGCTGATCGACACACAGGGGAAATTAGTTTAATTAAATTACTTGTAACTGACAGCAAACAGTGCTTTTCTACAGCTGGATCTGTATGGCCAGTGTTATTGGAGTATCATTGGTATACTATTATAGATTTTGTAAATATTTTGAATTAGATTTCTTTAAATACATTTTCTGTATATTTTCAAGTAACATTTTTAATGGTTTTAGTCAATGGTTTTATATATATATATATATACACACAGTGCACAGCATAAATGAGTACACCCCCTCTAAAACTTAACAAATTCAGCAATTACTCTTTACTTAGATGACATGTTAGAGTTCTTTGGAGAAGCCAACAAGCCTGCTTGATCAATTACCAAAGAAGAATCTTAAAATGTTCAGCAAAATAAGATTTTCTTATCAAAGTGATAAAATGTTGTATTGCAAAAATGAGTACACCCTCCTGAAAGTTACTCAAAACTAAAAAAAAAAAAAATGTGTATAGGTTTAAGGCTATTTTTGATCAACAGGTAAGTATATTGAACCAAAACTTTTAAAGACAAGTAATTTCCTGACAATTAAATGTGTTATATAGCCCACTGAATCATACTCAGACTTAATGGCCCGGTTTCATAGACAGGGCTTAGCCTAAGCCAGGATTAGGCCATAGTTCAATTAGGACATTTAAGTACTTTTTATAAACGTGCCTTAGAAAAAACATTACTGGTGTGCATCTTGAGACAAAACAAAGGCACTGATTTATTTTAAGATCAGTCAATGCAAGTTTCTTTCATTTGAAACAGCTCAGACTTACATTTTAGTCTAGGACTAGGCTTAAGCCTTGTCTGTGAAACCGGGGGAATGTTGCAGGCAGCAGTGGAACCAGTTGGGAGAGAACTGCCAGGTGACTTATTTCTTAGCATAAAAGAGGACAATGGTACAAGAGAAATACCAAATTATTGTTTTAAAAATAATTTGTGCATTAAAACAGACAACAGTTACTTTAAATTGTAATTATTCACAATGTTTTCCTTCAAATAAATGCAGTCTTGGAGCACATCGGAGACTTTAAACTTCTGACCGGTATTGTACTATAAAATATACAGCATGCTCTATATACTAAAATATATCAGGTAGTGTACTGCTTTTTTGGTTGAGTATGTACTATCATTCTGCACACATGCATAAACAGGAAAATCTATGTGAACAGTGAGCTGCTGTTTTATAGAGTAAATATTTTCCGGCGGACTTGAACTTTCTGCCCACTCTCTGGACACAGGAATGCAGGGAAAAGCGGCCAAGAGAGGACATGGGAAATGGACAGAGGACATAAGAGCACAGCAGTGAGGGGGAGATTCAGACACCAGCATGAGGACTTATTGCTGGGTGTCATGGCAACCACATGGCAACACACGCTGCCAATTTCACACTCTAATTTGCAGTGATTTGATTGGCCAAAAATAGTTAGTGGGGGAAGATACGGACACACACCATCTATCAACATCCATCAGGATGCATGTATACCTACATTTAGCTGCCTGTCATATGGCAGATGCAGTATACTGAACATGATGCACACTTGTTGCTTTATAAATGCCATAAACACACACGAATGCCCACAGATTTCAGTCTTTGTGTGTATATGTATATGTTGTTTAAAGATCCTTTGGAGATCCAGGCATGTGTGCATCAGCCTGAAGGGGATTATTTTGCAAAAGTGACCAGCTGAATACAGAATATATATATATAATTTATATTATATATATATATATATATATATATATATATATATATATAAATTATCTTTACCACTTACATATACAGTAAAGACATTTAACAGGCTTAATTCAAAGAAATAGCCAAGAGAAATGAAAAATTGACAAGGAAATGCATTTAAATTAAATAAGAATTAAAAGCAGAACATGTATCAAGATCCAAATATGGAGGTGGCCATTAGACATAATATATACTGTTTCTTTCATAAAAAAGGAATAAGAGACAGTAACAGGGTTGATTGTAAATATAAAGCACAGTATGGAGCTATAGAACTATGATTCAAATGAATAGTTTAGCTTAAGGAGTTTAAAGGAATAGTTCACCTAAAATTTAAAATTAGCTAAAAATGTGTTCACCATCCTTCAAAATGTAGATGAGTTTGTTTCTTCATCAGATTTGTAGAAATGTAGCATTGTATCATTTTCTCACCAATGGATCCTCTGCAGTGAATGGGTGCCGTCAGAATGAGAGTCCAAACAGCTGATAAAAACATCACAATAACAAGTAATCCACACCACTCCAGTCCATCAGTATCCGTAATATTGCTTTCTCCAGTTGTCTCATCTGAATCAGGAGAGTAATCTGCACAGATCAAGCACCTTTTACAAGACAAAACTGTCCAAAACAGTTCTAAACATACGTCAGTGGATTTTGATGTGAGAGGACAACAGGAGATGGACTTTTTCCACTGGAGGAAGAGTTATGGATTATGGACTCATATTTCAGCCAGAAGTGATGGTTTGAAGTAAAAAATGTCTTGATGGATTTGTTTCTTAAAGCCATGCAGCATTTCTCTTCACAAAACCTTAGCTTATTGACAGACTGGAGTGGTGTGGATTACTTGTGGATTATTGTGATGTTTTTATCAGCTGTTTGGACTCTCATTTTGACGGCACCCATTCACTGCAGAGGATCCATTGGTGAGCAAGTGATGCAATGCTACATTTGCTCCAATGAAGAAGCAAACTCATATTGGTAAATAAAGGGTAAACACATTTTTCATTTTGGGGTGAATTACTCCTTTAAATTGTTTTGAAATAACTAGAATTCCAATTATTTTTTTAAAGAGTATTTTAATGTCACAACATGCCACATTTTTTATAGCTTTAAATTTCATACAGTTTATTAATTACAATATTTTTTTTTTGACCCACTGAAGTAGAAACTGTCTAATTTGGATAAACTGACTGGCTACGGTTTGTGTAACTGTAGCTCATTGTTAGACTGCGTTATGGTGCTTCACTCTCCAGATGGCAGCATATGAACGCTCATCTCGTTGGCAGTATGTCTGGTGTGTTGGTTGGATCTGTCCTGTGCTCAGTCAGTGTAATCCCGTCTCTCCAGCCGGCCGACATGGCGACTGCGAGGACGCTCATATGCTCCACAAAAACCTGCATCTGAAGCTCCGCAGCATCACCGTCGCGCTCGGTGTATTCGTGGACAAACGCACACGTGCACACAGTGGATTTATAATCGGGGTAAGCGTATGGATTCTTCTTCTCATTGACAGTGGTGCTCTGTGCTTGGAGGAGATTAAGGGGTAAATCTAGCCACAGATTTGAGCCTGAGAACTGCCGTGACATTGCTGAAGCTCCGTATTTCCATTATGCACCGACACGCGTTCTGCTAGGCTATATTATGAGTCCATTCACTTGATGAAGCCCAGTGCGAAAGGCATATATATTCCTCTTAGGACCTTGACATTAGACGTCTATAGACCTGTTCTGCGCTTTGTTCAGTTACACCGCCTGGACGCGTACGACGCGACGCGTCCAGAGCTGTCTTCACTGCAAGCGTGCGATGGACGCTCCATTTCTATTTTCTGTTTTACTTCCCCAGTTAGTCTGAAGCTAAATGAGCGTATAAATATGAAATGTGTGCATTTAGTGTTATGTAGGCTATTCGTTATTTGTTTAAATAACGTCTAGCCGTTGAATCAAAGCCAACCCGTGGATATGAGTTGTAGCATACCATTATTTGTAACATTACGTCGCTGTTTTAAAATAGACAATGGAAAGGCGATTTAGAATTTAAATGATTTTCATTCATCTCCTTATACCTGATTGAACGCTGTGAGGTGAGGTGACTTGCAGCCTCGACGCGACGCGAACAGAAGGCGCACTGAAAGAATAAAGCGCTTCACGGACGAGCCATTCTGAAATCTTCCACGTTTAATTCATTTCAACGTTGAAAGACCACGAAAGCAGTCTATACCGAGATTTGAACTGTGAGTTATGGAGGTTATCAAGGTAGCTAAACACAGGTGAATGAATTCAAGGAATAAGGTCCGTTATGTAGGCTATTCCACGTAAAGCCCATGAACTTCAAAGCTCGAAAGCCGTTTCTCACCATTTGGTCTCTGTTTTCTTGATTAAACATTGCGGCTTTTTATAAAATCATAATTTTAGATATCCTGATGTGTTATGCATGTGGCATCTTCATTTCCCAGCCAAACAAAAGACACCAGTGTCTGAAGATGTAGGCTACTTGCATCACCATCGGTGCCGATGATTTTTCCAGGGCTTTTGGGGCATTACTGAATGAATGGAATTTTAAACACTACTGGCAAAGCACTGGCTGTGTTTCTCTTGGTGGATTTGGTTTTTGCTGCCACTGGTCTGATCTTTCACCCTCCCCCTCCGGATAACCTCTGGAGCAGATCCACGCTTTATTGCTTCTCTCCAAGGTGTTTTATTGATAGTAGCCTATAAAACTAAAAAGCCAGTTTTATATCAGAGGTCTATTTTTACAATGCACTTTGATTCATTAAATCTACTTTTATAAACAGCACAGATATTAATGATATTGTTTATGTACTTGTAAACAGTGGAGAAACAAGTCACTAGACTTTATTAATAAAGTACAAATGTTTTTATTTATTTATTTGTCTATCCTAAGATAAATTAATCAAACCTCTTTGTGCAGTAAATTGGCCTCAGGCACAAAAAGAAATAATACTGTCATATTATTGTCTGGAAGACAAAAATTCAGTTATTTCCTTGTGTTTCTTTTTTATACAGGGATATATGAGCACAAACCAGTGAATATCTTGAATATTGACTGTTTGGAAGGTTCTTTTGAAGATCGCTTAGATAAATGTTATTGTGTATGAGAAGTGCAGGGCACATATGGTCATCTGACCCACAGAGATCAGTGTTTGTTGTTTCATATTTTCCTCTGACTGCACCCTCTGTTAGTCTCTCAGCTGCTCATTTTCCTCTCTTTTCCGGTCTCTTTTCCTCCCCTCTGTTTCTCATGTTGACCCTTGGTTTAGAAGTAATGACATCAGTGCTCTGGCATGTGCGATAAACAGTGAAAATGATGGGAACAGAGAGGGAGAGATATGAGAAGTTGGATTAGTGTAATAGGTTCATTGTCTGAGGAGAGCACAAAAACATCAGACCAAAAAGACTATCATTTTAAGCTTCACATAACTGATGTCAAGAACCATCAGTGTAAATACACAACTTCTTCATTTTCATATGTGCATTGCGTAATTATTATTATCCTTGTGGGACATCTGGCGCGAACAAAACCTGAATCATACACAGTGTTACGTTTGTGTATGTGTGTGTTGTGTGCAGGCTGAGCCAGGAAGACCATGGTGGAACAGGGCCAAACGTCATTGGCGGGACAGAGGTTAGGGGCACCAGAGACTCTGGGGATCAGCACCCTGGAGCCCGGACACAAACCGCCTGCTATGCCACCTGGACGCCTGGTGCCCATTAGAGTCGTGCTGCTGGATGACTCAGAGGAGATATTCGACATATCAGTGAGTTCATATCCAGTAAAACTCTGCTGTGGTGTTTCAAAAAACAGACTGTTCTTGGTAGACATATGCGGCCTCTTCAGACCAACATGAATGATCGGTACAATTTTGACATGCGATTTGTCTGATAAAGATATTCTCTTTGTTTAGGGGGAAAAAAGTTCAAAATAATTTGCAGACGTATACTGTTAGTGAACATCCTGATGCCATCCAAACTGCTGAGAGCAGCATTTAGATGAATATGTAAATATGAGCTGCATGCTTTCCTCTCAATAACACAACAAATATAGCACAAAAATGACAGTGGCGTGAAAGCAGCAGTTAAGAAAGCATCTTATCAAACTCTGCAATTTTCATGTTTCAAGTCCGGTTTATTTATATAGCGCTTTATACAATATATAGCTTTAAAGAAAGCTGCTTTACAACAAGGGAAGATTTCCATGTCAAAGAAGGCGGAGCCCCAGAGCCACACCTACCTATTACATCATCACTACGGACCAATGATAGTTTGCCAGCCGGAGTGAACTTTTCGGGAAAGTTTCATACTCCCAAAACAAACTCCAAACAAACTTCGTTTTGGCCCTTATTTGGGTCAAAATTACATCACACCAGTGTGTTCTTCGATTTCAATTCAAGTATATCAGGGACTTAATGTGTAAAAAATGGCAGAATGGCTAAATAAAAATGTAAATTCACTCTCTGACAGTAGGTGGCATTTATAAAAAAGCTCTGAACATGTGGCTAAAAGCTGAATCTCACTGATTGGCCAGCTTCAATTGCAGTGCAATTAAAAAGAGATTAAAACACCTCTGTGTTGTAATGATGGCATGTGAATTGTGTCAGTCTGAACAGAACTGTACATTTGTCTTGGTGTTCTGTAGCTGTTTAGACCATGTCAGTTTTAGCATTCTGTATATACGTATTTTTAAAAGTATTTTTTTTCTTTAAGGAATGTCTCAGGGGCGTATTTAGATTTTTGTCCAATCAGGTACATAAAATAAGAATGTCCTTCTGACTAACAATTAATAGTTTTCAGTCACATGACTGGCACGGAAACCTGTGGGCAGCACATCTATAGAACTGCAGTACAGGCCTGTCAGTTTTCCATCTGTTTCATGCCACAAATATTTAGATCACCTTTAAAATGACTAAATACAAAGAAAAAACTGCAAGTAGTGGCCTCACTCCATATACAGCACCAGCTGTAGCATTTCAGTCAGTAAAAACACTGGGACATTCTGAAACACTCTTAAGTGAAAAATGCTTAGCTTGTCCTAATGTGCTAAGATAGTGAGATATACACATTATTGATATCCATACTCTATACGAGGAAGCAGAAGAAAACTAGGAACAGGAAGTATCAAATTATGGCTCGCTGTCTTTAGTGGTGTAAACATTCAAGGTTTATTCTGTTCACAACCATCAACTGTGGAACGTATTGGCTTTGAAAGTGTTTCATTGCTTTCATCCATAGAGCAAGCTGAGGTTTTTGACTAAATATATAAAAAATAGTTGATCTGCAAATTTATGTTTCAATAGCAAATGTCAGCTAAAGAAAGAATGAGCCTTAATGGTGGGAAATTCTTTTTTTTTTTTTCTTTATTATTTATTATACCTGATACCAAAAGACTGACTACAGTTTGACATAGAAAACATGCTGACATTTGATCTGAGGAATATTTGTCATTTCCATAATAGAAACGTTCTGTAGCACCTCTACTGAACGTGATTGTGATTATTAATAGATTTTGTTGAGCTGGTTTTATTAGCTGTAGGTGTGAGTGAGACTGATTTGTGAAGGAATGCGAGCATGTGATAGTGTTTCATGACGGTGTTTAGTTATTCTGTGGATAAATATAGAGCATGCCTGTGCAAACCAAAGCTAAAATTATATGTTATTTTTTCCTTGTAACCTGCAACATTGCAGAACTGTGAAACCACAGAGAGCTGAGAGGTATTGTCATAAGGTTTGCTTGGCTGGGGTTCAGCTGCTCTGTGTTCAACACACACACACACAGACACACACACATCTCATATTGCAATGCACACCTGAGTATTGAACATGAGGTGAGAGAAAAGCTTCCAGGTGTCATGTGATCAGAAAAATGTCATAATTTCATAAGAAAATCAGATATTGTTAATTTGAGTTTCAGATATTAGGCAGATAAATAAAAAAAATCTAGAGATTTTCTGGAGACAGAAACACTTCACATGCAAACACTTTGATTTTGTAGTAATATTTTTGGGTCAGTAAGATTTTTTATGTTCTTGAACGTAGTCTAATATGCTCACTATAGCTGCATTTATTTGATCAGAATACAACAAACACAGTAATATTGTAAAATAATATTACATTTTAAAATAACTGCAATCCATTTAGTATATACTCATGTTATATCAAAGCTAAATTTTCAAAAACTGTGATACTTTTTTCAGTATTTAATGCATCCTTGCTGAATAAAAAAAGTACTAATATTATTTTTTCAGTCAGTAAAAATCTTACTGACTCCAGACTTTTGAATGGTAGTGTATGTGATGTGGTTTTGATGTGTCTAGATTTAAGGTATGCTTGCCTGTACAAAAATGCATGGTAGCCATGGAGTGCTAATGGAAGGCAATGAGCTTTACACTGTAAGTTGATGAGTTGAGTTTTAATATCCTTCTGGTCATAGAGCTTTTTAGGTGGATGCTGAGGGTTTTTAGGTGGTGCAGAATCTGTGATCTCTGACCCAGTTTGTTTGCTGGCTTCCATGGCTGCAGTACGCAGAGTTTTCCGCCATCTGGCAACCCGGGGTGTTGACATTATATTAAGTAAACTGACGGTGGGCAGAGTCTCACAGACCAAAACAAAAACAGATATTCCGACACGGAACACAGATTTCAAAGTAGAATAAATGGAATAATTTGAGAAACAAATATGTGAACTTAGCATGTTTCCTAAATATTATGACATTTTTATGCTTTAGTACAGTCAAAAATTACACACAGCACCTTCAAGAAATTATTTTGGCTGTTAAATCGTAATGACTGCCATATATACATATTTTTTGCTCAGTCATTGTGGCAGTGAGATTCACAGCATGAAGGATCACCCTTGACTGAAGTGTGTGTTGATTATTGATCATGTGTGCTGTGTTTGTGTAAGAGCTCAAGCTGTCTGTGAGTGAAGATGATAAAGTCCCTGAAGAGGATGTTATTCTTCCTTCCTCCTTACCGACTCGATCAATATGTCAGTTAATGTAATGATGAACTGAATAAACACTGGTCTGAGTCATAATGACTGACACATCATACAGGTTCCATTAGTATCAGTATGTGGTCTCTTTTTATCTTGCTGTATTTTGTATGGAGCTCCACACATTAGAGCTGCATGATATTGGAGAAAACTGACTTTGTGATTTTTTTTTTTTTTTGCAGTATAAATTGGGATATGAAAAAATACAGAAATTTTCACCAGATTACTCAAATAGCTATATTTAGAAAAGATTAATCATTGTAGAGTTAGTGGAATGGTTTTACTGGGGTGTGCATATAAACAGACAATAATAATTGTGATACGTACTGTATCACCCAATTCATGTGAACTGATGGGCTTATTGTGGTATTCCTGTAAATAAGGAAATATTTTGTAATAATACTGGAAAATACTGGAAAATTCAAAATTATTTTATTTTACTTTAAAATTTCTTCATAGTCTTTCTTCAGTTTCTTCATTTACAAACCATAAACCATCAAGCTTGTTTTGACACTGGCAAATAAAATAAGCACTGCTGGTTTCAGAGTTTGTTCATTTACTCTCATGCAAATATCTTAAATGAACCAAGTCATTCTAAGTGAATTGTGAATTGTATTGTTTCATCTTTACCTCAGCACTGAAAAAGATAAATCAGGTCACTGACACACATCCACACAAACTTCCAGTATCCTGCTGGTGAGGAGCTACAAATTTTAGAAGTAAAACTAGGACACCTTGCCAACAAACACAACCCTATTCACACACTCACAAATTGATGAGAGAAAACCTTAAAGGAACTGCTGTCAGAAAAGCACTTTTAGAAGGAAGAGGTACACTATATTATTTAGGCATATACTTGGCATTTATCATGTTTATCTGTGACCTCTAGGACCTGTGCATGTGTGTGAAGGATGTACGTGTGTGTGTGTGTGTGTGTGTGTGTGTGTGTGTATGTAATGGAGCTTTATGTGTTTGTGAGCGTGTGCAAAAAGTTCCCACTGTTGTCCTCATGTTCACATCTGTTTCTGACATTCATGGTGGATGAACTCTGCATTCAGACACATTATGAGGGGCACTTAATGGAACAGATGTCAGTTTTCCAGTGTTAGAAATTGATTTTAAAAATGAATTTCTTTTAAAGAAAAATAAGAATATCCTGTTAATCGATTACTATGTGCTGTCTCAACCCCAATTAATACACTACTATTCAAAAATTTGGGTCGGTAAAAGTGTTTGAAAGAAAGTCCTTATGCTCACCAAGGCTGCATTTATTTGATCAAAAATACAGTAAGAACAGTAATATTGTGAAATATTTTTACAATATAAAATAACTGTTTTCTATTTGAATATGTTGTTTAAATAAATTTATTTCTCCATTACTCCAATTTACAGTGTCACATGATTTCTTTTGGAAATTATGATGCCATGATTTTTTTCAGTATTCTTTGATAAATAGAAAGTTCAAAACATCAGCATTTATTTGAAATAGAAAACCTTTGTAACATTATATATGTCTTTTCTGTCACTTTTGATCAATGTAATGCATCCTTGCTGAATTAAAGTATTAATTTCTTTCAAAAAAATAAATAAAATAAAATAAAATCATAAATAAAAATCTTACTGACCCCAACCTTTTGACTGATAATGTATATGTTAACATATGCGGTTATGCCTAGGTAAAAGGGTTGAGGTTTACTTTTCATTTTGACATTACATTTCTTGATTATTAGCAGAGGAATATGAATCTGTTGTTTAACAAATAAAACTGTAAAAAGGCCACTTTATTGAGTTAGTTTGCTGAAAGGCTGCAGGTGTCAACATGATTTATGGCGCAATATTTTAATAGTTTAATAGGGGGAGTTTTGATGCTAACAGGCTTGATGCATTTTTTTTCTAGTAATACATGGAGAAGTTGGGAATACAGGCCTTAGGACTCGTGAAAGAAAAATGGTTTAGATTGTTAAAGCTGCAGTTATTAATGAACCAATTAACTGATTGCAGTGATTAAAATTAATAAGTACATTTCTTCTGTCCATATTTATGCCTTCTTCTACAATTTCAGCTGTAAATTCATGCTGTTAGTTGAGTCATTTCAAACAGATGGTTAACTGTTTTTGTGAATTTCAGCATGATGCAGGTTATGTGCAGCAAGAGTGAAGTCTGCATCTTCATAAAGTGTTTGGAGTGAAATATATTAGTCACAGTTTTATTGTGTTGATTCGGTCATGTCTCTGGGAAGGACTAACGTTCCTCTCTCTCTTTGTTTTCTCTGTCATTTCTCAAACACAAAGATAATCTCATCGGCCGTGATGAAAGCAATGTATCTTGTTTTTGACCACAGTCATTCACTCTGAGTATCTGTTTGCTTTGCACAGTATAATTTGATGTGAACATCCAGCAATTGTCTCACATTCTTCAGTTTTGACTTTCTGACATACTTTACCAACATTCCATACATAACAGATATTTCCTGGGAATCTTTGCAATAGTTGATTTGTATATATATATATATATATATATATATATATATACTAATATATACTAATATAGTGAGATAATTGTAACCCTTGTGGGTTGCAATTGCTGTATCATGTTTACTTATTTCATTTGTTGCAAGTGTTTCAACCGTGTAGCATTAGCGTTGTATTTTTTATGTGTGTGTTTGTGGGGGAAGGGGAGAATTGCGTGTGTGTGATGTGATCTGTAATGACACGTCTGTAAGGCAGATTCAAGCACGGCAAAGACAATCTGTCCTCCTGACACAATAGAGCAGTGACTATATCAGACCATTTGCAGTTTTTGTGTCTTTACACGATTCTTTCTGGAAAATGTCTCAGATCTTGCAAACCAAGAGGGCTAAACAAATGTTTCAGGGTGATTTTCCACCAACTGAACACTGGTTTCTGCAGGGCTGAGTTAATGAATAGACTACACACACACATGCACACACATGCCTGTGGCATTTTCACCCGCTTCTGTTGTCTTTGTGACCTCTCAGTAATTGACTTGGCTCATGTTAACTAGATATAATGGGTCAGTTCTGTTTGTAGAGTGACAGACAAAGAGAGAGACAGATAAACAGATGTGTGTATTGGTGCTGCAGGTAATCATTTCAAAAATGCATTTATCTTTCTTAGCTAAAAACTTAACACTGTACCTAAAAAGGTTTGAAGGTTGTGGTTTTTAGTCCATGTCTTGCATTAATGTTATCTATATGTTAGTGTAAATTTGTATTTTTGCAAATACGCATTTGAAATTTATAGCTTTTCTCTTCCAGAATTTTTTTAAATAGAAAACAGACTGATAATGATTCGGGAGTGTATCCCAATGTTTATCCAATCAAATGCTGTCTAGAAAGAAAAAAAACCTTCCCCTAGTGAGAGTTGGCTAGCAATAACAAGTAAGCAAATCAAATTTCTTTCAACAGGAAATACATCATTAAACAAAACTGTGCTTGTCAACACAAAATAAGTGCACTTAAATGTATTGAATGTGCACTTGTAGTGTACTTAAAATCTTAAAAGTATATTTAAAAATATATATATTTGCAGATATAATAATGAATATTGAATATCTACTGAAGTGTACTTAAAAAGAGCACGGTTTTATGATACCGAAGTAAACTTTTAAAAAGTGCACTTTGTCATAGTGCCAAAAGTACATTTCAAATCATTATGTCTTAAAAATCATTTGCCGTGCTTTACAGAGGTGTACTTATTTTGATGCGTTGGCTAACATACTGTACTAAAGCAGATGTAAACTACTTGATTATAATTTCAACTGTAGTGTGATATTTAATTTACATTTATTTGATTTTACATTTGCAATTAACATACATTTAATTGTCTGATTTGAAAACGTTACATTTGTTCTTTTATATTATGTTATTTATACTATCCAGCTTTTAAAGTATGCTGAAGTGTACTTCCTTTCACAAAGGGAAGCCATTTCGTGGGGTCTTTAAGATGTAAGCGCACAGATATGACATTCACTGTCAAATATTTTGGTCACACTTTATTTTAAGGTCTAATTCTCGCTATTAACAAACCATTAACTATGACTTTTGCCTCAATAAACTCCTAATTTGCTGCTTATTAATAGTTAGTAAGGTAGTTGTTAAGTTTAGGTATTGGGTAGGATTAGGGATGTAGAATATGGTCATGCAGAATATGTGCTTTAAAAGTACTAGTAAACAGCCAATATGTTAATAATAGGCATGCTAATAAGCAACTAGTTAATAGTGAGAACTGGTCTCTATACTAAGGTGTTACCATATTTTCAATATTGATTTTTGTACATGTTCGTTTTTCCCTACAAGGAACTGAATAATAATGGCCATCTGTTTTAAGAACTGTCTCTTTGTTTTCCACCCTCTTGCACTTTCCTTTTTTTTTTAGTAATTATGACCTCTGTCTCTATTTTAGCACTTTCTCTTTGTCTTTGTCTTTATGCTGTGTCTCTATGCAGTGAGATGATGAGTTACTAATCTTTCCCCCTGGTTATGATAACCATGGCAACTGTGCGATCTTCCATGGGAACCGGATGGAATGTTCATGGGGATGGAATGTTTCAGATCTCACTGTCATTGCTGCAGATATTTGCTCAGACTTGTGTTTCCTCAGAAGGGGGCGGGGCAGTGCTTGATTTTGTACTGATGATGTCAGAGTATTGTTTAGGTTGTCGGTCTGAGCTGTTGTAGAACAGTACAGATTCTAACGAACAATAAATTCTATCCATTCTATGTTTCTGTCCAGGCAATGAGCAACAAAATGCTTTGTGGGTCATTTGGTGTTCATCAAATCTCAGTGGTCCAAAATTCTACACATGCTCTGATTGTAATTTTGCCACATCATGCAACTTTTTTGCTCTCAGTATAAATAGACAAATTCACAACTTTGCATCTGTTTAGGATGCTGATTTTCCCTAATGAAAAAGAAATCTGTTTGATAACACTTTAGATTAGGGTACACTATTCACTATTAACTAGTTGCTTATTAGCATGCATATTGCTAGCATATTGGCTGTTTATTAGTACTTATAAAGCACATATTAATGCCTTATTCTGCATGAACATATTCAAGATCTCTTAACCCTAAACATAACAACTACAGCAACTACCTTATAATCAGTAAGCAGCAAATTAGGGGTTTATTGAGGGAAAACTCTTATTATGTGTACCCTAATCTAAACTGTTACTGTCTGCTTATTTGTATTGAATGTGAACTTGTAGTGCACTTCAGATCTTTAAAGAATATATATATATATATAATTTTTTTTTAAATTGTACCTGCAGATAAAATAAAGTTCCTAAAGAGAGAGACTTTCATGACTGTTTCATAACACCCTTAAGTACACTTTAAAAAAGTGCACTTTGCATTAATGACCAAATAAAAGTTTTACTTTAAATTACATTTAAATAAACATACTAAATGCAGTAGTTTGTCTTTTTGAATGCTGTGCTTAAGGTTCTTTAATAGTCCTTTGAAGGGGGGGGGTGTGGCCAAGTATCAGGACCCATACTTGGAATTTGTTCTCTGCATTTAACCCATCCAAGTGCACGCACACAGTAGTGAACATACACCCGGAGTGGGCAACCAATGTTGCAGCACCCGGGGAGCAGTTGGGGGTTTGGTGCCTTGCTCGAGGGTCTCACCTCAGTCGTGAGGGTGGAGAGAGTGCTGGTTATTCACTCCCCCCACCTACAATCCCTGCCGGACCCGAGCCTCGAACCCACGACCTTTGGGTTACAAGTCTGACTCTCTATCCATTAGGCCACGGCTGCCCCGTGGCAGCAACTTAGATTCAGAAGCAAAAGAGTTTAAGTGGTTTTGACATGAAGCATAATTGTTTCTTACTGGAACATTTATTAAATCCTCGGTGTGTTTTGTTGTTAACAGCATCGAGCATCAGGGCGGGTTCTGTTCGAGATGGTCTGCTTGCATCTGAACCTTATTGAGGGGGATTACTTTGGCCTGGAGTTTCAGAGCCATCACAGAAAGATGGTAAGTCAGATTTTTTTTTTTTTTACTCCAAATACAGTCTATTTTTTTTATTACCATTTTCCACAATTTCTCTGACCCTTCTAATTAAAGAGGTCATGAACTGCCTTTTTAAATTATTTTGTACTGTTCTCTGAGGTCCCCTTATAATGTTATCAAGATTTTTACATCAACAAACATCTTAATTTAGAAGTAATAATCTACAGTGCCCTCCACTAATATTGGCACCCTTGGTAAATATGAGCAAAGGTGGCTGTAAAAATAAATCTGCATTGTTTATCCTTTTGATCTTTCATTCAAAAAATTCATAAAAAATTCTAACCTATCATTGAAGTAAAACAATTGAAAGTGGGGGAGAAATCGTATTGTGAAATAAATACTTTCTCTAGTTCATATTGGCCACAATTATTGGCACCCAATTATTGCAATGTCCTTTTCCCAAGATAGCAGCCCTGAGTTTTCTTCTGTAATGCCTGAAGAGTTTGGAGAACACCTGATAAGAGATCAGAGACCATTCCTTCATGCAGAATCTCTCCAGATCCTTCAGATTCACAGCTCCATGTTGGTGCTTCTCCTCTTTAGTTCACCTCACTCATTTTCTACAGAGTTCAGGTCAGAGGACTGGGACAGCCATGGTAAAAGCTTCATTTTTTGCTCAGTGACCCATTTTTGTGTTGATTTTGATGTTTGTCTTGGATTATTGTGCTGATGGAAGATCCAACAACAGCCCACTATAAGATTTCTAACAGAGGATTTAGATTTTTTATCTGTTTGTATTTGAGAGAATCCATGATGCCATGCGTCTGAACAAGATGTCCAGGACCTCCGGCAGAAAAACAGGCCAATAATATTAAAGCTCCAGCAGTATATTTAACCGTGAGCATGGGGTACTTTTTATCCCTGTTTGTACTAAACCCATCTAGTGGGTTTGCTGCTAAAAAGCTCATTTTTTAGTTTCATCTGACCACAGAAGCCAGTGCCATTTGAAGTTCCAGTCGTGTCTGACAACTGAATATGCTTGTTTTTTTTTTTTTGGATGAGCGAGGAGAATTTTTCTTGAAACCCTCCTGAACAACATGTGATGATGTAGGGGGCTGTTTCATATTTTTTTTAGGCTTTCTGACCCAAGACTCAACAATCTCTGCAATTCTCCAGCTGTGATCCTTGAGAGTCTTTGGCCACTTGAACTCTCCTCACAGTGCATTAGGGTGACATAGACACACATCCTCTTCCAGGCAGATTTGTAACATCTTTAGTTGATTGGAACCTCTTAATTATTGCCTTGATTGTGGAAATGGAGATTTTCAATGCTTTAGCTTTTGTCTTACAGAAACTTTCTATTTTGTGAAGCTCAACAATCTTGTTCTGCACATCAGAACTTTATTGTTTGGTTTTACTCCTTGTGATGGATGATTAAGATTTGGCCTTAGTTTTCTCTATATTTATAATCCTTTGGAACAGGAAGTCATAGCTGGACAATTTCATGCTCCTAGTCTCCCTGGTATGCTAAAAATAAAAAATAAAAATTTTAAAATTTTAAAAAAAATTAAATATGAATGGGAATATACTTCAGAGATATTTTACTCATAAGAATTTCCAGGGGTGCCAATAATTGTGGCCAACATGCATTGGAGAAAAACATTTATTTTATCATGAGGTTTTCTCCCCACTTTCAGTTGTTTTACTTCAATGATAAGTTTGAATTTTGTGAATTTTTTGAATGAAAGATCAAAAGGATAAACAATGCAGATTTATTTTCACAGCCACCTTTGCTCAGATTTACCAAGGGTGCCAATATTAGTGGAGGGCACTGTATTTCTGTCCTGTTTTTGACCCCCCTCATCAGAACGCACTGTTTGAATAGGCGTGGCGGATTGTAGACTCGGAAGTAAACGCCCACTGCTATGATTGGCTAACAGTTGTTTATGTTTGACAGCGTACATTCCTCATTGATGGAGGCTGCAGTGATTTATGTTAAAAATGCATAAATACTCAGTACATATCAAATGATCTGTAAGAAGAGGCAAAGCAATAATGACCACATAATGAAAACAATTACTCACACTTGTTTTGCGACATTACTGTCGGATTCAATATATTCGGCACAGCATCGTCTTTTAGTTTCAGTCTTTCTGAAAATCCTGTGTCAAATTGTGCCTTTTTTGTAAACGAATCCACAGTAAAATAAAATGAACAAAGAACTAAGTTCTTACTGACGCGGTCTGGATCTTCATTAAAAATAAAGTTCATTCACTCTTTCCTAATGTTGGGATCACAAGGAAGGCAACGCAAACATTGTTTTTTCACAACTTGGCACTACACATATGTAGACCTGCACGTTCATCTCTCGTAAATGCTAGATATGCAAATCAGTGGGCGGGGCTAAACAGACAGTGATGTAGAAGCAGGCGTTGATCTTCTTCTGTGGAGGCAGTGCTTATCCACACTATTACATCATAGAGTAGAACATACATAAAGCTGTCGCTTTGGCAGACTGCCTTCAACATAAGCTGTTTTTAGATTAACTAGGAAGTTCTGAAACTTACAGGACGTTTTTAGAGTACAATGACCTCTTATATGTCAAAATATTAAAGGAATTTTGATTTCTCAGTTCATGACCCCTTTAAATAAGTTGTTTTTGTTGCTGTAGGAGCTCAATGATCTCACCACAAAATAGTTGTTGTGAATATATCAGTGAGAATATGTGATTATGAAATTTTATTGTTGTGGTGTGTTTATGTAAGATGAGGCCGTGTTGTATGAGGCCTGTTTAAAGATCTGTGTGTCAGTCGGACTCATCTCTGCTGTGTGCTCTACTCCACAGGTTTGGTTGGATTTACTAAAGCCCATTAGAAAGCAGATCACACGTAAGAGGCCTCGCTGCTGTGTGTGTGTGTGTGTGTGTGTGTAAGAGAGAGAGAGAGAGAGAGAGAGTTTAGTATCTCTCTATGATTTCCATAAGACATTCTAGTCTCTATTTTTGAATGTTCTGAGTCTAACACATTCGTGCTAGGCTAATATAAACGTAACCCTGCGTGTGTGTGTCCAGGGCCCAAGCATACCGTCCTTCGGTTTGTTGTGAAATTCTTCCCCCCTGATCATTCGCTGCTGTTGGAGGAGCTGACCAGGTGAGGCCATCCCTCCACTCGCCCTCAGCTCATTCAGTGTGCTTCTCTCACATGCTCATATGCCTGTTTTCTCTCAGGTACTTGTTTGCACTGCAGGTGAGGCAGGATCTGGCCAGTGGACGTCTGACGTGTAGCGACGCCAGCGCTGCTCTTTTGGTCTCTCATATCATCCAGTGTGAGTTATGCTGATTGTGTCTGTTTAAAGTGATCTATTTTTCTCTGTCTTCTATCTCTGTAAATCATTTACTCATAGTGAACCTGTGTGTGTGTATTTATTTAGCTGAGATTGGGGATTTTGAAGAAACTCAGTGTAGACAGCATCTACTTAACACCAACTACATCCCTGACCAAATGGCCCTGATGGACAAAATCATGGAGTTCCACCATAAACACATGTGAGTCTCCCAAACAAAACATTAAGGGCTAGATTTACTAAACGGGAAAATTAGCGTTAGAGCACAATTCCATAAAAGCACCGATGGGAGGGGAAAATTCTGCGTGTGATTTACTGACAATGCGCACATTAGAGAACACAGACACAGCCAGATAATTTCCATAATGACCAGCGCAATCTACTAAGAGCAGCGCAAATTACTGCCTGCTTTAAGACATGCTTTTTTTGGGCGTTAAATAATGTCGCAAATACCAGTAATTTGACGAGCACAAATGTTAGTAAATTGCGTTGTGTGATATATTTTAATACTCTCCTCCCATAAATTTTGCATCTGAGAGGGAAACTCCTACAAATGCATATTCAATAAGGTCAGGTTCAAAAATAACTGTGTCCACGCCTTTTCAGCGCTAATTCTTCACTGCGTGTCTTTAGTAAATCCTGACAGTACTATTTTAACACCAAGAGACTGTTTGCGCTGGTGCAAGCTGTTAGTAAATCTGGCCCTAAGGCTCACTGTTTGCGCACTTACAGTAGATCACCAACATCTATTTGATTTGATTATGCATTTTCATCTGGAGGTAATTTTCAACCATTGGTTCAACAATTTGTGACAATATAAATGATCTAACCTTTAAAGTACAGTATAGCATATAGCAAAACACCAGGCAGTGTTATAACTTGTGCTTGTGTGTATATAAGTGGACAGACGCCAGCAGAGTCAGATTACCGGTTGCTGGAGGTGGCGTGCAGGTTGGAGATGTACGGTATCCGACTCCATCCTGCTAAGGACAGAGAAGGAACCAAACTCAGCCTGGCTGTAGCACACGGCGGCGTCCTCGTGTTTCAGGTACATGCGATCACACATTCTCACACACACAGAGGCATACATGAACAACAGCTTGACATGAGTTGTGTTTTACTCAGGGACACAATAGGATCAACAACTTCAATTGGTCTAAAATCCGCAAGCTGAGTTTCAAGAGAAGGAGGTTCCTTATCAAACTAAGAGCAGACCCTAGTGTGAGTTTCATGTAGTATGAGTGAATCATTATATTAAGCTCTCATTTAGCATGTCGAATTGTAACGTGGTGCCCCTGTCTGTCTCGACCTGTAGCAGAATGTTAATCAAGATACTCTGGAGTTTTTGATGGCGAGTCGGGACTGCTGTAAAATGTTTTGGAAGATCTGTGTGGAGTATCATGCCTTCTTCAGGCTCTTTGAGGAGCCCAGACCCAAACCCAAACCGGTGCTGTTCAGCAGGGGCTCTTCTTTCAGGTTCAGGTACTGAACTGGTGAAATGCTTTTGGTAACATTTATATGCACAAATTTGTCTGGAGGTGAAGTGTGAACCCTTGTGAAAAGAAGTGCACTTAACTGTATTGCATGTGCACTTGTAGTGCACTTCAAATCAAAGTTTTTTTTTAACTGTACTTGCATGTAGTGTAATATTAATGAAATAAAAGTCAACTTAAGTGTACTTAAAGAGAGCACAATCGTTATGTTTAATAATCCTGTCATGCTTTAAAGAAGTACACTTATTTTGAAGCACATGGCAAGTACTTGACTGTAATTTTAACTGTAGTGTATTATTTTGGTCTTGTCAAAATGTTGTGTAATCCAGTTGGACTAATTACCCCTTCTTCTCTGCAGCGGTCGGACACAGAAGCAGGTGATAGATTATGTGAAGGAAAATGAGTTTAAAAAACTGCCCTTTGATAGGTGAGTCTGATCTGTTATATTAATAAATGGAAAGTCAGCATTTCTGCACTGCTATTCCTTTAAGATTTAATTAATGTAGAAACTTGTGGTTCATTATTTGTGTGTTTGTTGTTCTGTCTTTCAGGAAACACAGTCGAGTGCAGTACAACAGCAGTCTGTCACCTCTGCGTTCTGCACAGCACCAAGTGCCAAATCAAGTTAGTGTCTTCACATATGAATATTTTCAAGCCACTTTTAATGAAGAGAGATGTTTATAAGGAATGTTTTGGGTTAAACACAACTTAAGCTCACTCCAAAGCCTTTGTTGCTTAATGATATTATGTTGCACAGCAGATATTTTAGAAATGGATGGATAAATGAAGATAAATATTAAGGTGCATTCAGAAGTCTAATGCTAATTTAAAAAGTTGTATACATAAGAAATATATACTCAAACATAATGCAGTCTGTACTCATAATTTTCTAAAAAAAGTGTTTTAAAGGGGTCATGAACTGCCTTTTTTGTTATTTTGTACTGTTCTCTGAGGTCCACTTATAATGTTATCAAGATTTTTACATCAAAAAGCATCATAATTTAGAAGTAATAAGCTATTTTCTGTCCTGTTTTTAACCCCCTCATCAGAACGCTCTGTTTGAATAGTCTGAATAGGCGGATTGTAGACTCGGAAGTAAACGCCCACTGCTATGATTGGCATTTGTGTATGATTGACATCCCACATAATTCATAGATGGGTGCTGCTGTGGTTTAGGTTAAAAACACATAAATACTCAGTACATCAAACAATCAGTTTAACAGACAAAACTATAGTGACCAAGTAATAAACACAGTTACTCACACTTGTGTGTTGCGACATTACTGTCAGATCCAATATAGTCAGCACAGCATCATCTTTTAGTTTCAGTCTTTCTGAAAATCCCACGTGGAATTGTGCCTTGCTTGTAAACGAATCTGAAAAACGAATGACCGAGTTCTTACTGACATGGTCTGGAACTTCATTAAAAATAAAGTTCATTCACTCTTATAATGTTGGTATTAGAAGGAAGGCAATGCAAAGACTGTGTTTTTCCACAACTTGCCACCTTTAATTATGTATGGCCTCAAAGAAAAGCCTCACACTCATTGACCATTGTCTCTGTAGATAGTAGCGTAGTGTAGTTTGGTCAAGAGCAAAAATTAGCCAATGGAACAGAGCTATTATCATGATTTACCATCAGAGACAACAGGAGAATTAGCTGTATGGCTGAAGAAGCTGAAAATGTCTGAAGCCAGAAAACAGAAAAACAAAAACAATCATAAACATCAGCATGCTATAAAAAAGGTGGAAACATTTGACTCAGAAAATCCTAAATAGCGATGCCCAAGTTGCTTCTTTTTGGTTGGACAAGTAAGGGAATTAATTACTGTGTAATCCGCTCTCCAAAAATCACTAGTATCAGCGTAATTTACATAAAACTCAGAGACAGTCATGCTGATCCACACGATAGATGGCAGTGAAGCATCAAACATCATTTAGATGGTAGTACTTAAAGTACACAAAGAACAGCAATGGTAATGCTAACCATTACTGAATGTACCTTTAAATTAGTATAATTTGTTAAATGATTTAAATAAATGAATGACTGAACCAAAGGACTGGGCCCAAGAAGAGCCGAGTGGTCAGCCTTCTTTGGCTGAATGGCCTGGCATCCTCAGGTTTTGGAGGCTGCAGGGCAATGATCCCAGTGGTCCAGTTTATAATCCAGCACTGGCAAGAATAGCAAACAGGGTCATGATGTAACTATCTGCAAACTACTATTCACAAAATTCCACCCTTAACCAAGTTGCTTTCATTACCAGAGGTTCATCCACATAGACAAACATGTAGAGCTGCCCTAAAAAGGAAAAAAAAATTAATTTAATTTAGGAACAAGCCTCACATTTATGCTTCTACACCCTCTGAAATGCTGGTCCCTAAACTTCCTTTGTAATTGCACTGCTGTCCATGAAGTCGATTACTTACAGTGATTGGTAGCCCATAGGCGCTTTTGCACCACGTAGTTCTAAGAACTCAGTTCTAGGAACTAGCCAGCAGGGTGGTTCCTGAAGAACCAATTTCACCCTCGGGCCGTTTTCCTGTTTGTGTTCGCACTGGCAGCAGGAACTCTGAAGTGGCCGACTGTTACGTCTTTATTCGTGGCATTTACAAACGTCAACAACCGGTGAATGGAGGACGGCGTGATCGAAGTTGTTTTTGTTGTGTGTTTCGTGATAGCAGAGATAGAATGTAAACGCACAATTTACACGACTGAAAGAGCATGAAAATATGACTAAATCTCCTATGACAACTTGTAGTGTTAATATCATCGAGGCTGAGAAAAGAACACAACGCTGCAGACAACAGGTAGCTAAATGCCATTTTTATTGCTGTTTTCCATGTTCGTGGAGTAAATATTTTTACATGGCTTTTTAAAAATGGTGTTTGGTATGCGTTTGGCCAATCAGCGTACACTTACGTGATAGTTCCTATAGACCCTTCTCTGAAGTAGGAGCTAATTTAGTCCCCCCAAACGGAGTTCCTAGAACAAAAACCATTCCTAGTTTCCTCCGGTGCGAACATGCCAAAAAGCGGGAACTTCCGCCTATAGTTCTAGGAACTATGAAAAGGTTCCTCCGGTGTCATTACTCATTACTCTTGTAGAACCCAGAGTACTCTTGAAGCTGTAATGTGTAGGTACTGATGATATCCCTCTCTCTTCCTCTCTCAGACTGTCAAGCAGAGCTGGGAGGGCTCATTTTTAGCAAGCTCAGAAGATTCTGCGGTAATAAGACCATGTGGAAACTCCTCCCCATCGACTCAGCGCAACGGATGCAGTGACCAAACGTACCCCATTCAGGAGGACAGCAGAAGTCCGGCAGCTAAGCAGCAGCCCGTCGATCGAGCAGGTCTGGCGTCCCGTGCAGCTAAAGGCAGCAGCTCATCCATCCCGTACATTGACTGCAGTGATGCAGAGTTTAGTGAACAGGAAGTCAGAGGTCGGGTCAGCAGGTCACACTCGCACACACGCGATGGCAACAGCGACAGCGCTTATGGCACTGGGTTTGGTTTGCCCCGGCCACACCAACAGGACAGATACTTGGGCAAGTTCAGGCAGAGAGATTCTCCGCCTCTTTCCCCTGTAAGTCCTGCCCACAGCTATCCAAGCCCCTCCTCTCCAAATCAAAGTGCTAACATTTTCGAGTCGTCATTTTTTGGAGGCAGGGTACGTGGGCCGCTTCATAGCGCACTATTGGAAGAGTTGGCTGCAAAAAGCTCCTTAAACCACCACACAGGCACCAGGAGCCTTACCTCTAGCCCCGCCCCCTCCTCAATTCACAGAACCAGCTCACTAAGCTACGCCCAGTATAATGGACACACCGGGCGGAGCTTTAGTTCAAAAGCAGGACGGGAGGATAGAGGGGGACTGTTTAGTAGTTGCTCCCCAATTATGAATCGTTCAGCAAACAAGTCCCAGAACACCGTTAGCCAGTTAGAAAGAAACATGCGCATCTCGAATCAGCCACACCCTCCTGTTCTCTCCCGTGCCGAGAGAATGGCAATGTTGGAGCGCCGAATGATGGCCAATGGGCTCACGCCTCCCGGCAAGGCCAATCTCAAGCCAAGCTCCCCGCACCGGCGCTTCGGGGCTGTGCAGATGATTGACGGCTCCACCAGTAGTGGAACAGACACTAGCGACTCTGAAGAGGCGGAGTCTACTGGCTCCTGCAGCCAATCGCTGGGTTTTGAGAACCAAGCCGCCCGTAGTTCGTCGCCCCTTCCCAGAAACAAGTATTCATTTGGAAGCTTGCAGCTAGATGAGCTTGACGATGGAGGGTGTGTGAACCTCAGTGATGAGGAAGGGATGCAAGTGTTTAGCTGCTAGCACGCTAGTGTGAAAACGTCATTGCGGTGTGCAATGCCACACTGAGTTTTCTTTTCCTTTAACCTGAGATGGCCTTAGCTGTGTGACAAGGTGGATATTCTTCCCTTTCTTGAGGCAAAACTCTGTATAGTTTTGCAATCCAGCCTCTGAATTGAGCAAGAGGGGACTTTTGAGGTGCCAAGTTCTGCACAGAATGCTAATTACTCGCAGTTCTGTTGCTGCAATAATCTGGAATACTTCAGAATTTCAGAGTGATGTTGTCACTCCCTGGAGTAAATTTAAGATCTCTGGGTTGGATTCATGCGAGGAGTCATAACAGGTAGATGTGAACGTGATTTTGCCAAGTAAGACTTGTTCCTGGATGCATATCCTGGAACAACTTTCCTGTTGACCAATCAGATGTTTGGGTTAGGGTTAGATTTAGTCTTAGAGTTGAATCTGGGGCTCCATCAGCATTGTCAACTCATCATTTAGCTCTAGTTTTTAAAGGTTGTTTAGGGTGAGGCTGTAATATGAATCTGAGTCTGAGGTAGAACACTTTTTGGGGCCTTCATGCCTCTCCTTTATGAGGAACACTCTGCATAAACAATTACTTTTAGACTTTTTAATAACTGTAGGAAATAGAACTTGAACCCTACTGTACAGTTGAAATGTGGTACTTTTAGAACAAGGCTGGGCAACTCTGGCCCTCAAGGTCCACTCTCCTGCAGAGTTTAGCTCCAATCCTACCTGTAGCTGTCTAGTAATCCTGAAGACCTTGATCAATTTGTTCAGGTGTGTTTGATTAGGGTTGGATCTAAATTCTGCAGGTAAGTGGATCTCAGGGGCCAGAGTTGCCCAGCCCTGTCTTTGAAGCATGTGTAGCAACCTTAGTGCCAGCAGCTCTTAGAATGGTGTAGAGCATGGATAGCCAACCCTGTTCCTGGAGGAATACTACCTTCCTGCAGACTTCAGTTCCAACACTGCTCCAACACACCTGCCTGTTACTTTTAAAGGATTAGTTCTGGAATAAAACTATCTGTTTTCAAGCCACTGTTTAAGTCTTTCTTCAAGAAGACTGTTTAAGTCTTTCTTTCTTCAGTCGAAAAGAAATTAAGGTTTTTGAGGAAAACATTCCAGGATTTTTCTCCATATAGTGGACTTAAATAGTGGCCAATGGGTTGAAGGTCCAAATTGCAGTTTCAGTGCAGCTTCAAAGGGCTCTACATGATCCCAGCTGAGGAATAAGGGTCTTATCTAGAGAAACGATCTGTTATTTTCTAAAAAAAAAATTCTATACTTTTTAACCACAAATGCTCATCTTGCACTAGCTCTGCAATGCACATGCATGTCTTCACGCATTACGTAATTACATTGGAAAGGTCACCTGTGGTTGGTTCATTGTCTGTGTACTCTGAGTCAAAAAGGTAAGGTAGGGCGAAAAGCTCCATCTTATTTTCTCCAACTTCAAAATCGTCCGACATCATTGTTTTACAGTTTTTTGTAAAGGGCATTTGATTTTCTTTGCACGTTCGCTTTGTAAACACTGGGTCGTTGCTTCTGCCTAAGGTCACGCATGACCTTTCCAATGCAACTACATAATGCATGAAGGCAAACTAGTGCAAGACAAGCATTTGTGGGGTAAAAAGTATATACATGTTTTTTTTTGTTGTCGTTGATTTTTTAGAAAATTGGCCAATCGTTTCCCTACATAAGACCATTATTCCTCGGCTGGGATCATGTTTAGCTGGATTATGTATATTTGTTTGGGTTGGGAGCTAAATTCTGCAAGATGGTAGCTCTCCAGGAGCAGAGTTGGCTTCCCCTGGTATAGAACTTCATACTCATTAATATTCTCAATCTTCAGTTTGCCATTTGTACATTTGTGCTGGCACTCACAGCTGCTTCTTCATAGAATCATTTAAAGAACAGTGTGATATTTGAAGTTTCACTCATCCTGAGCTTTGGCAAAAGATCTTCATATCATGGTCTTCATTATGTGGCTCATTTCTCCTTCTGGCTGAGCCTCTGTTTGCTATGAGAAATTAGAAGATTCAGAAACTGGACGTTTTTAACGGTATCTTATAAAATCCTGCATGATTTTTTATTAGGTAGATTTGAATGTAAGCATTTTGAATATAAGGGGGTCTTGTCCTATTGAGTCAGAATTGTGATGAATGTATTTGTCAGTAAGAGATTTCAGTTTATGAAACCCACCTTCATGTCATTTTAAATTTGTATGGCTTTTTTGTCCCTCCATGGAACACAAAAGGAAACATTCCAAAGAATACAACAGAAAAACAACAGAAGTGTACAGTTTATTGGTCTCAATGGGTTTGGAATGACATGAGGGTGAGTAGGTAATGACAGAACTGTCCCTTTAAGCTGTATGATGGTTCAGTCAGTCTATGGAGAGAAAGTGTCACAGCATTTGTGTCTGCGTCTCAGTGTGTTTCACTCTCTCTCCCTCCCTGAGCACCTCTACCTTACCTTGCACATGGGTTTACTTGTTATCCTTCAGCAGGGATTGGAAAGGGCATTTCATTTACGTGTTTTGATATTTTAACAAAAATTGCATACCTGTTGTAGTAACCCCCCCCCCCCCCCCAAAAAAATAAAAAATTTAATGGAAATATGATAATGCCATCTAGCACATGTGTTTCAAATCCCTGCCTGATTTCTCACTCAGCTTTGATGTCACTGCACTATTGGCTGATATTCACTATTGTTTTGTACCTTTTCTTTTCTGCCCTGTTTTTTTTTTCTTTCTGAAATCGCTTGAGCTTGTCATCCTTGTCATTTATGATCAATAAATGCTTGTAATGTTTTCTGCTGGCATTTAAAATGGAATGAATGAATCTTTGTAACTAATGGTGTTTTTAAATGCTGGGCTGCATGCTCTCCCTTCAATGAAAGCTGAAAGGCAGTGCATTCTGGGAAATTTTCACACTTGAAAATTTGAATATCCTTATGAATGTCTGTGACATGACTGATTTTCTTTTGATTGTTCACACAATGATCAAATTATACACCAGGATTGTTTAGAAATCAGCTTGATTGCCTAAAAAAATGACGCCACCTGCTGTTCATTTGTGTGAATGACATGTTGATGATCTTTCTCACACCTTGGCTATGTTCAGAATGGAATACTAGAGTACTGTTTGCTGCACACTACACACTGTATACTACATGCAACTTTTTAAAAAATAAGTATTTGAAGAATGAACTATGCAACAAACATTTCAAATAGCAGTAAGCGATACTGTTGAAACCTACCCTAACAACAAAGAACATTAAAGTGGCCCACATTTAGAAAATGAAAATGAAACATTTTATTGTGTATTATTTTAGTCTGATCAAACAATCAGTAAAGAAAAAGATGCCATTACATCCAGTTCTTTTGTCACACTGGGAATTTGTATCACGCACAGTACATACTGCATATAACCAAACTACACAGACTGCATAGCAAGTACAGTAGTGTGGTAGTTGCTATTCTGAACATAGTTGTTCCCTCTTTTCAGCACTGTTCAAGCTTAATCTCTGTTCTGATGTCTCCCTGCCTGTTCCTTCTCAATGACTTTTGGTTTTGCTGCTCTTTATGAACCACATAGACTTTTTAACAATGTATTTTGTGCACTAGTGTCAATAAAGTTACAGTTGGCCTTTGAAGACTCAGGAATTGTTTTTTAAAGCTTATAATGCTCGTATTTTTCATAATCCAACCCTCCTTCCCTCTCATTTCTACCAACACCCCCCACACCCCACCCTGCTGTCTATGGCTGCACAGCGCATGCCTCGCTATCTGTCAACACATGTATGTATATAAAGTGAAGTATACATGCATTAGTTCACTATGTATGTATGTATGTATGTATGGTGTGAATTGTTTATATTGTTTGACTATGTTGTGTACATGGAGGAGTTTGTGTTGTAAATACACTACCATTTACAAGTTTGGACACGTTCCTTATTATTGCAGTTTTCCACGTTTTTAAGTTGTCAAAAGGTTAAATAACATTATGTAGCGGCCAAAATGTGAAACAAATCAAAACTTTTATATATTTGAGCTTCTTACTCAGCTATGGCTCAGCTAACTAACTTTAAAATGTATTTAAGGAGTTCATATGTATGCTGGCGACTTGTTGATGCTTTTCCTTCACTTTCTACCCTTGTGAAAAAAAATATAAATAAATGAGCTTAATTGCATTGAATGTGCACTTGTAGTGTACTTAAAATCTGAAAGTCTATTAAAAAAATCAGCAAAATGACTAAATGTAAATGTAAGTACACTTTTTAAAGAACAGAATGTCAAATTAAATTAAAAGTCTTTAAAGTAATACTTACAGTTTAAATCATTGTTTTAATAATTTTTTGTTGTGCTTTAATGAAGTACACTTATTTTAATGTGTTGACTAATATACTGAAGCACACGTGAAGTACTTGATTATAATTTGAACTGTATTGTCGATATTACATTTAAAGTGAATGTATTTTACATGTACTAAATTGCAACTTCGTCATTACACATATATTTAATTACATGACATACACGTTTCAATGGAAATAACACTAAATTATATTTTAGTTTACTATAAATGCTTGTCAGTACATTCACTTTAACCATATTTCAAAGACAAAGTAAGTGCACTTCTTTTTCACACAGGGGCCCAACTTGTTTGATTCAAACTTTCAGTTTATACACTTTAAGATCATGAGAAACGTGTTCACAACTTTGACTGGTAGTGTATGTCATTAAGAAAAGCCACACACTGGTTTGTGTTGGTGTCTGTGTCTCACACCTGCTTTATTTATCACGACTGAACTACTAAGGAAACACAAGAGGCGGATTTGGGCAAGTACTGAGAAAAACCTCCTGTTGTAGTAGAGATTTTTGGGAAGTGCACTAGACTAGAGGAACAATGAACATAGACATTCATATTTAGCATTTATCAATTATTTAGTTTACCCATTTAGACTCAAGAATTGTCATAGCTTATATCCCATGCCAAAAGTACAATGGCAATACCATGGTACACCAACTTTGATAAATATCACGGTGTTGTATGATCACTGTATCCCTGTACTATGGTATTCACATGGTACTCCATGGTACTTCATAAAATAACATGCTACTCCCATGTTCAAAAGAAACATGGCAGTACCATGGTATTTTTGTACTTTATTTTGTTATTGATGCATATTTGCATGCTAAAATAAGGGAAAGTGAAGTCTAAATGCATATATCACATATCAAAATGGTAAATATAAAGGGAATATGCCTCAGATCCGTGCTAATGATCTTCATCTATGCCTGTCTCTCGTTCTCAGAGGTGACTTGTGCTTTAGTTAACGGTCACGCTGATGACTGTAGAGGAGCGACGCCGTCTCCTCTCATCTCGCCCATGCTGAATGACACTGGTGCCATACGCACTGATGATGAGGAGGACAACAGGAGGAAGGTGAGATCTGTGGATGAATGCAAACTGTGTTTATGTGACTGACTGTACAGTCAATAGTTCTCAAAAGCGTTAAGAATTGTTACATGGTACCATAGCAGCACAATATTGATAATAATGCATGTTTCTTCAGCAGCAAATCATCATATCTGAATGATTTCTGAAGGATTATGTGACACTGAAGACTGGAGTAATGATGCTGAGAAATTGTGCTGATAACTTGTACTGTATTGTGTGTGTTTGTGCAGAGCTGTCCCGCTGATAACGCGTACTGCATAGCTAAAGAGCTGCTGTGTACTGAGAGGATGTACCTGAAGGACCTGGAGCTGATCACAGTGGTAAATGATGAGCAGATTCTTCCTCAGATCTCCACACACACACACACACACACACACACATTCCTGTCCAGCAACAGTGGGTGGGTTTCCATTCAACTACAGAGCTCATGTTTCCTGTTTCAGCCCGCGAAACACAGTGCAGTCATCAGAGACTGTGGAAAAGGTTTAGAGATGTGTGTACAGAAATGGGGTTATGTTTACAGACCTGAGGGCAGCGTGGCTTTTGTAGGACTTTACCACAGTTTAACACAGCAGTATATCAGGGGTTCTGCTTACTTTATCAGCTACACCCAACATGAACCACACACTCAGTCCTTTCAGTCCACTCAGTAATTTATCATACATTTAATTCATATTATCAATTAGTTTTATTAGAATTGTGTAAGTTAATATTTATGTTTGCACTATAGGCTGCACACTCAGTATGAACAGAATGTACTGTACTTTTTTTAAAGTCTTTTAAAAGTCTCTTATGCTGTACAAGGCTGCATTTATTTGATCAAAAATACAGTAAAAACAGTAATGTTGTGAAATATTTTTGCCCTTTAAAATAACAGTTTTCTATTTTAATGTATTCCTGTGATCAAAGCTGAATTTTCAGCATCATTACACCAGTCTTCAGTGTCACATGATCCTTCAGAAATCATTCTAATATGATGATTTGATGCTCAAGAAACATATCTGATTATTATAAGTGTTGAAAACAGTTGTGCTGCTTCATGTTATAGTATTTCATAACATAACATCTAACGGTCACACTTTATTTTAAGGTCAAATTCTCGCTATTAACAAACCACTAACTATGACATTTTCCTCAATAAACTCCTAATTTGCTGCTTATTAATAGTTAGTAAGGTAGTTGTTAAGTTTAGGTATTGTGTAGCATTATGGATGTAGACTATGGTCATGCAGAATATGTGCTTTATAAGTACTAATAAACAGCCAATATGTTAATAATAGGCATTACCTATTACCCATATGCCATGTCACAGTAAATAAAAATGATATACTGTAAAACCTTGATACATCTTAGATTAATAGATGAGTAGAAAGAACAGCATTTATTTGAAATTGAAATTTTAGTTATAAATGACTTATATACTGTCACTTTTGATCAACTTGATGCATCCTTGCTGAATAAATGTATTCATTTATTTTTTTTAAATAAATCTTAATGACCACAAACGTTTAAAAGGTGGTATACACATACTATATCATGAACTAGACTCAACAAACTACACACTTACAGTATAAAAAGTATTCATTTTGAACCTTTATAATAGGTATAGTTACACAATGCACATATAGGAACCACAGATCTATAAACTACACAATGATTAACTTCTAAGTAGGCATAGGTTTTGTAATATTATTGATATATATGTATGTGTGTATTTTAGTCATTTCAGAGAGTGCTGGATAAAGAGGATTGTGTTCCTGACACTCTGAAGACACTGCTGAGTTCCACTTATGAGCCGCTACATTCCCACCACACACACTTCCTGCAGGAGCTCGAGGAGAGACTATCTCTGTGGTGAGTAACACACACACACACACTCACATTGATCAGGTTTCAGGCTACAGTCTCAGCAGTAAGCTGAGTTTGAGTGATGGTTTCTGATCTCCACCCTTCAGCAGTGGCATTGACAGCTCTCAGTATAATCATCATCATTAGGGTCATTCGAGCATTTGAGAGACTGACGCTTGTGTGTTAGTTTTCAGATGTTCACGAGTGTATTTTTTCAGGTTAAATTGTATTTATAGTCAAAGGAGTTTCCCAGATCATAATATGGTGAAAATAGTAAGATAAAGATTCCTGGATGGTTTACTTTTTTTCTGGTGGAATTTCAAAGTTTATCTGTGCTTTTTTTTTTTGAGGGTGGAGGGGCTAATAGTGCACATTTGGTCAACTAAGTCCCTTGCGTAACAGTTTGTGACAATTTGCTTTCAACCTTTTTTATCTGAAAAAAAGAAAAGCACAGAGGAAGGAAAAACAGAATTATGAACAGTAATAAATTAATCTAGATCTATGGTAGGGACACTTTTTACAGACTAATGCCACATTTTTGCAATAAAAAAAATCTTTTTTTAAACATTTGTATTATTTCTTTATTTAATGTACATTATTACACTACTTTGTGTTTTATTATCCTAGCATTAAATTACAAAAAACAACTTTTTTTCTTCAGATCAGTATTATTTTAGCATTATTTACAGTGCCGTGCAGAAGTATTCAAACCCCTTCCTTTTTTTTCCACATCAATCTACACTCCATACACCATAATGGCAAAGCAAAAACAGAACTGTCACAGCTTTGTAAATTTATTAAAAAAAAAAAAAAATCTGAAATATGTTGCATAAGTATTCAAACCCTTAACTCAGTACTTAGCTGAAGCACCTTTATAGCCTCAAGTCTTTTTTG
>JAFVLL020005887.1:0-10358 GCA_021397915.2 Tor tambroides | reverse complement strand
GGGTTGTTAGTTTAGTTTGTCACCTTTTTCACCCCTGATGAGTTTGCACCCCTGAATATGCTGATTAATGCTTGAGAAACATTTCTAATTATCATTAATGTTGAAAGAAGTTGTGCTTTTTACTATTTTTGTAGAAACTGATAGTTTTATAAGGATTCTTTGAAGAGTAAAAACTTTGAAAGAACAGAATTTAATCTTTTGTAACATTCTTTATTGTCACTTGATAAAATGTGTCATTGCTGAATGAACGTATAAAAAAAAATCTTATTGACCAAAAACTTTCAAATGATAGTATCTATTATAAATGTTATATCACAGTAGTCGTAATTTTATAATGGAGTACAGCAACATGTAGTTATTTTGTATTACACAGCCATGGTATACGTAAGTATTAAATACTTAAATGCTTTTTTTAATCTCATTAAGCTTTTCGCAATATATATAATTTTGAGTTTAAAAATCAAAAGCAATGTATGGTGTATATACCACCCATCTTTAACTCCTAAATTTAAATATTAAAATACATATTCTTTCATTCCAGGGGCCCCTCAATTCCTTCCCGTAAAAGGAAGCTGGAGGACGACGAGCGCCAGACCATCCCTAACATACTTCAAGGGGAGGTTGCTCGGCTTAATTCCAAATTCCTGGTCAATCTGGACCCGTCCTTTTGCAGCAACAATGGAACGGTGCATCTCATATGTAAACTTGGTCAGTTCAAACCTCGTGCCCACTATATGTGCCCTTTATATGGGGGAAAAAAAATGGACTATTCACTCCTGTCATTGTCCTTGTCTAGATGATAAAAATCTTCCCAGTGTTCCCCCTCTTCAGCTGAGCATTCCAGCAGACTACCCCGATCAGAGCCCCCACTGGGAAGATGACGGTCAGCAGTATGGTACGTCTAAGCCTGATTTGTGCATTAAATGTCAGCATGATATCCTAGGCTGCCTTTTAAAATGCAAACACTCTTAAGCTCCCAATTTAAATGAAAATCCATAGGCTGTGAAACGTATTAACTCATCACTTCCTTACCTTCCTCTCTCTGTTTTCAGAGGCCAACCCTTTCTTGCAGAATGTGCATAAGAACATGACCTCTAAACTCCTTCAGCTTCCTGACAAGCACTCGGTGACGGCTCTGCTGAACACCTGGGCTCAAAGCGTGAGCCAGGCTTGCCTTTCAGCTGCTTAGAAATGTATTCCCATCAGCACTAGCAGCCCAGTATAATCCTTGCAGCCCAGTATAATCCTTGCACCTCTATGGAATGATGGCAATATATTAATACTTTCTTTGTCTTTTTTTATTTACATGAATTATCATCTGTTTTGTTTAGTCCAGTACACTAAGGCCTTAACTGTTTGTGCATTGCTTGATCAATAAAGACATTTAAACACCAACGAGTGTGGCACTGAAGTCATATACAAGCACTCATGTAACCACATGACTGGTCCTTCAGCGCATAGTCCTCTGTAGACGACGTCTCTGCACAGCCTGAGTCCTCCTGTGTCTGTCTGCTATGTTACTGAGGGGCTGTGTGAGGGCAGGGAGGATCACTTTCTCTGCTTTACTAGCCTGAGACACAGGTCTGTTCAAATAGTAACAGAACAAAGGGTCATATCTCCAAAACTGAACTTTTTATGTCAGTCATATATGTTATATACAGATATTTACAAGCAGTGACTTACAGTCCTTTAGGTAGCGTTTGGAGAGAAAGCGGAGGAAATGTGTCTGAATTGTTAGATCTGCCAAAATGAAGGTAAAGGGTTAAAGGCCATCTGGATATATATCAGAAAACAAAAAAGTCATATTTGCTCAGACTTTATAATATTTTACCATAATATAATACATTGTAATAGAGATACATTGTAAAGTATTGTATATCATATTTTTTTGTTTGTAATTTAAAGTACAAAAGTATATTTATTCATATTTACAATAATGCTTAAAATCATCATTGGAAAATTAAATATACAGTCAAACCAAATTTTATTCAGACACCTTCAACATTTCTCATATTATCAGTTTATTCACTATAGTTTAGAAAATGGTAATAAACTATGACAAGAACTCAAGAGTTAAACTGTGTCTGATCAAACTCATCTTGATAATGTCAGATAACTTTAATAGAAAGGTATGTAACAAAACATGGTCAGGTCAAAGTGTCAAATCAAATTTTTGGTCCCAAATTTTTATCAAGTTTACTTATAGTCCACTGTATGAAGAATTTTTGGGTATAATATGTCACAGTTTATTTTTTATTTTATTTTCCTCACTTACATAAATGAACTAGTGTCCTGCACCCACTAGTAAAAAAATATCAAACATTATATCTGGTGTCTGATTAATTTTTGGTTTTTGACAGTATATATATATATATAAACATATATATTCTTGCAATTTTTTCTTTTGATTTTGGGGTGAGCTGCAAAGAAAATGAAATTACCTTTTACCATCAGCAAGATAGGCCTTGGTCAAAATGTAATTCTCTGCAGTTATTTTCTTGTTGAATACAATGTCTTTGAGAACGGCTTTCACACGTTGGGTCTGAGAGGAGACAAATTAAAATGGATTATGTAATATATTGAGAGGCATTACGAAATATGATCTCACCTCCTGGGACTGCAGGCTGTTAGCGTTATATAGCTGGCGTATGATGACCTCACATTCCTGTAGGGTGGGAGGTCGAGGGGTTTCAGACGGACTACACTGGATCATCAGAGGCTGTAGAGAAGTGATGAACCCTGCTTTGGCTTCTGAAGGACCGTCTATTCTGTCGGCTGTGAGGGAATTTGATCTGGTTTCTCTACACTGTAAATGACTGCTGTAGGTATGAGAAGAATGTTACTAATCTATGTATCCCCTTACTTCTTTATAATAATATTACTGAATAATAATTATATTAAATAAATAATTCAAAAGATTAAATAATACTACTAATAATAACTTATATGTACTTTTGTAAGCACCTGATCTCTGTGGCTTGTGGTGAGCAGGTTTCCTCCAAAGTCTGTTCCAGATAGTTGCTTCTGTCTCTCTGGAACTTGTTGCTCTCTTTATGGTGCTTACAGATTCTACGGCTGGATCCTGTCATGGAATTTTGGTACAGGTTAAACGTATACCAATATATCTGTGCAATGGTTTTGTTTGAGGAGATGTGAGAGAGAACATAAGTGTCACTCAACCTTTACTGCTCGACTTTGGAAGATCCATTATCAGCTTATACTGCAGCTCTGTAACATAATTACATAAAAAATACACAATGGAGAATGATGTATCATTTATGATGGTGTAAGCAAATTTTCAATATTGTTATATTTTTCTTATCTTTTCATATTTATATTCATCTATACATTATTACACATTATGATTCTTTTTGTTGTTACTCTTCATTATATTTATATTACTCAGTATTACTCATCTATTTTCCTTTTTTTGCATGTATTTCATTTATATTTTTATTCCATAGATGTAGTATATTTTTCTTCGGTCTGACATATAAAGGGCATATTTTGTTGTGGTAAAAGGATGTTTTGGTAAGATGTTGAACACCTTTTTTATTTTCAAAATATTTTATATGTGAAGGATGTTCTTTCCAAGAGCTGTTATTTGCAAAGTGATATTTGAAGATTGCTAACCTCTGCTGTTTCTGCTTGAAGGGTGTAAAACCACAACTCGTATCTATATTTTTGTACCTGTTGCTTTTTTCATGAGTCATGTCATCGTGACCTTGCCCTGAACTTAAGTCAACTTAAACGTAGATAATGACACAATGGAAAAATCCGTTTGATATTCACAATCCAGACATAAACATTAATACATGTACATGTATGTATATGTCACGTTAAAAGACCAGGGTTAGATATCACACTTTGTTGAATATTTTTCAGAATAGGTTTATTTTGAAAGTCATTAGCTTCATATCTTGAAGCACTGATGACCAGAAACCTAATGCACAGGACAGTCACTTTTTGTGACAATGTGCCCCATTATATGGGCTAAGTTGTTACAATGGGAATATGTTTAAAGATGCTGATTTATATTTTAAAATTATGAAATTTTCTAAAAGCATATCATCATATAAAATACCTTATGGTACATTTAATGGCTTTTCAGCAAAATATAAACAGTAAAACAATTATATAAATAAATCGTGACATTGAAAATGTTAAACAAAATATCAAACTATGGTCTTGTCCAACAAGTAATGAAGAATGCTTTTGAAAATTTCATCTCAAATACTGCATTTGTGACTAGCCCCAGTCTTCCCTATTACCATCAGCAAAACTGTAATCCTCGTGTATTTCCTCCACGTTGTTGTAAGCAAAATACCTTTACATTTGAGCAAACAAATCAACTTTTGACAGTCAGAAACAACACACCAAAACGTTTGTCGGTGTAAACCGATACTTTACCACCCACAAAGGTTACAAACGCCATTCTTTCATTTTCCTCATTCAGCAACTCGAGGTCACCAGGCAACCTATACTAGAGTATCAGCTCTGATACACCTGACAGCAGGCACCCATCCTAATTCATTAAACCTGAAAATGTTCACATTCTGTCATCCTTTACTCACTCTCATGTTGCACCAAACCTGCAAGACTTTCTTTCTCTGAAAAAGAGAGATGATTACAGCCCGAGTCTCCATTCACTTTCATTACAACTTTACTTACAGTGAAAGTGAATGGAGACTGATCCTGTCATTCCGCCTAACATTTCATTTGTATTTCAAAAGAAAGAAAATCCTACAGGTTATAACATGAGTGTAAGTAAATGATGACAGAATTGGGTGAACTATGCTTTTAACTGATACATTTAGGCAAGCAAAGAGATTTTAACAGCAAAACAGGTAACATTATTAATTAAGCTAGTCACGCTATAAGTAAATGAAGTCAAATACAATAAGAATGAAAAAGTTTGTTGTAAGTGCACGGATAAATACTATTTATAAAACACAAGACAAATATATATAACAGTTGCACGTCCTATCAATGCGTCGTTCACTAAAAGGCCCAAACATTATTTCTGTAACATGTAGAAGGAAATGTAACATAAATTTACCTTTATTTTCCCGTTTTAAAATATCTATTTCACCGTGTAATTTCTCCAGAGTTTCTCTGTGCTGTTTTTGTAAGAAGTCAATATTCCTCTGCAGTGAAGCGACGCGTGCATCCATTTCGCTGTTAAACAAGTTCCCTCGATTCCCGCACTACGTCACATGCGTCTACTCACGAGGATGACGTATCACTACCACGTTGCGTCACAACTCGTGTTTTACCCAAAATCCAAAAACTGCCTTTACACGTATTTGTAGACAGAGCTGATTTGATTTCAAAGACTGTACACTCCTCCTCTCCCAGTGGAACTTTTAATATTGTAGTGGCTGCTATAGTAACAGAACTACTTCCTCTAATACTGCTGGGATATTACAGTCTTAACTGTCAATTCAGTACTTATTCAGTGTTAAATTACCTGGAGATGTGATACACATCCTTGTTTCTACACCAATGGAAATCCAGTACACAAATTAGACATTCATCATGTCCTTTTAATGAAATGCAGTCAGTTAAGTGCAAACTTTGGATTGTTCCGACAGTCACATTGGCAAAAATACACCATTATAAATGAACTTAATAACTGAAAAGCTGGATTAACCACCTCTCATAGATTAAAAAAAAACACACTGTGCATTAGATACGACATTCCCCGTTCAATTTTTGTCATTAAATGTACCAGTGCAAATACTGTATATAAAAACCTTCATGGACCTTTGAGAACAGGTTGCTAGAAGTTTAGTATTGACATAAAAAAATAAAATATAAAAAAGGCATCATGAAGCTTCCTTTACTGAGTCTTTAGTTTTTCATGAAAGAAATTCAACAGGAGCTCATATAGAAAGCTGACAATGAGAATGAGTCCAGTGCTGGAGAGAACACCGAATGACAGTAGTGCAAACAGCATGTAGAGCAGGAGGAGGATGAGGAGGGTGCGATAGCTGGCCAGCACCCGCAGGCTGAGACGGGCTCGCTGAGAATGTTCCCTCATCTGCCTCGTCACGGGACTCTTCCTCCGTTGCTCCGACACTTTTGGAGAACTGCTTAGGTAGTGTCGTCCTATACTGCCTAGGAGGTCCTGTCGAGAACACAGCGCCTCCATGTTGTCTCCAAACTACAGGACACAACCGATAGGGTCACATGTGATTGAAGTGAAATGCATTAAAAAAAAATACATTAATGACCATAATTAAGTTTAATTTTGGATGAAACTGTAGGCTAAACAAAAATTCTTACTCTTGCATTAATAATGGACGAGATCTGGAACATCAGTCGAACCAAAAAAGTATTTTCGTAGCTCCTGATAGGCTGAAGCTCTGGATCTCCTTGATATTCAATTTTAAATCTGCGAAGACCATTGATGATCTGGAAAATATGAAATCGATTGTGTAGAATATTACTGTTATGACTGGCAAAATAAATGTTGACGAAGAAGATCGCCACAGTAAAACTCACCTGCAACCTGCCCAGGTCTGTTAAAACAAGCCCATTTTCACTTGGGATGCAGTCTGGCAGTTGTTTAGATGCCCCTTCATCATCTACAGATGCCATATTGACCATCAGCTGAGACAACTGCCCTGCATTCAACTGTACAACATATGAAACAAAATTAAAGGTAAAATTTAAAAATATACATTACTGTTCAAAAGACTGAGGTCTGAAATAATTTTTTTGAAAAAAAAAAAAAAAAAAGAATGCCTAGAGGGATATTTCACCCAAAAATGAAAATTCTGTCATTAATTACCCACCCTCATGTTGTTCCAAACGCGTAAGACCTTTGTTCATAATCGGAACACAAATTAAGATATTTTTGATGAAATCCGAGAGCTTTCTGACCCTGCATAGACTACAACGCAACTGGCACGTTCAAGGCCCAGAAAGGTAGTAAGGACATCGTTAAAATAGTCCATGTGACATCAGTGGTGCTACTGTCGTGAACGTGTGGTAAAGACTAACACAGAAGAGAAGAAATTATTGAATAAAGTTATTTTTGTTTTCTTTGTGCTCAAAAAGTATTCTTGTAGCTTAATACAATTGTGACCCTGGACCACAAAACCAGTCTTAAGTCGCTGGGGTATATTTGTAGCAATAGCCAAAAATACATTGTATGGGTGAAAATTATCGATTTTTCTTTTATGCCAAAAATCATTAGGATATTATTTAAAGATCATGTTCCATGAAGATATCTTGTAAATTTCCTACCGTAAATATATTAAAACTTAATTTTTGATTAGTAATATACATTGCTAAGAACTTCATTTGGACAGATTTAAAGGCAATTTTCTCAGTATTTTGATTTTTTTGCACCCTCAGATTCCAGAAATTCAAAGAGTTATATCTCGGCCAAATATTGTCCTATCCTGAAAAAACAAACATCAATGGAAAGCTTGTTCATGCAAGTTTCAGGTGATGTATATATCTCAGTTTCCAAAAATTGACCCTTATGACTGGTTTTGTGGTCGAGGGTCACAATTAAGGTTGAACTACTGATGTCACATGGACTATTTTAACGATGTCCTTACTACCTTTCTGGGCCTTAAACGTGGTAGTTGCATTGCTGTCTATGCAAGTTGGGTTTGGAACGACAAGAGGGTGAGTAATTAATGACAATTTTTATTTTTGGGTGAACTATCCCTTTAAAATAAGCCAAGACTTTAAACTGATCAAAAGTGCCAGTAAAGACATTTATAATGTTTCTATTTGAAATGAATGCTGTTCATTCTATTCATGAAAGAATCCCATTTTCTACTATAATAATGAGCATCAGAACCATTCTGAAGGATCATGTGACACTAAAGAGTGAAGTAATGACTGCTGAAAATTCAGCTTTGCCTTCAGAGGAATAAATTACATGATTACTGTTGTTATTGTATTTTTGTTCAAATAATTGCAGCTTTGGTGAACTTAAAAAACACTTAAAATTTTAACTGACCCCAAAGTTTTGAACGGTAACTTACGACATACATCCTAAATAAAAGCAGTTATAGACTGACCCGGAATATCTGACAGAGGTAGTCCAGGGCTTTGTCCAGGAACTCATGAGTTTTCTTCACACCCTCTCCCATATCATCCATCTCTCCTCCGGTAAAGGTGTTGTTATGATCTGAAGAGCCAACACCAAACCATGAGAGAAAAGAGTTGTTTGCAGCCATTTCCGTGGAATGATCCGATATCCGTTTAGCTGTCTGTCGGGCTTGGGCGATAATCTGGATGAGCTTTAGAACCTGGAATTGACAGAAGAAATCATGGTCTATAATATCCTTTTCTGTTTTAACACCTTTTATTATAACATGACTGCTCATCACATGCATCCAACATTGATTTTAGCACTAGCATTAATTGTCAGCATACATTCTTCCGTAGATCAGGACCAAACATCAGGTTGTACTGGCAGTCCTGCCCTTCCAGGCTGTAAACATGACTTTTAACTTTGAAGACACTGTCTGTCCCCACTGGCTGGCGGGAAGAGAGGAAACTGCCACCATGTGAAGGTGTCAAGAAAACACGGTTCTGTCGTTGCAGGATGGCATGCTCTGGCTCCAAGAACAACTGCTCAGCTGGAGATACAAATTCTCAATGATTTGCTCATAATAAAGCAATATATCATCTCATCATAAAATCTTTCTCACATACCCTTCTGGATCATCTCTGACAGGTTTGGCTGAACAAAGACTTTGGCGACCCTAAAGACCATCAGGGCATTTTTGGCATTAACCAAGTCTGTGCGCATGGCTCGATTCAAGAAGCCATGGAAAAGCTTTGTGTACATAAGCAGATTCTCCTGGACAAATGAAGCCCTGTGAATGAGAAAGACCCCGTTGGTAAGCACTGCTTGACACTCTTGAACAGTAGTGTGTGTAATCTTTTAACAAACTACCAATATATTTACCATTTATCTGGAACAGTTCTGTTCTGTCCGTCTGCTTGCGTGTTGGTTTTTTCTCCAGTGTATCTCCAGGGTTGAATGTAACTAAGCCACGTCTCTAGTACCTAAACGACAAAACGAACACATTACATTAAATTTAATACATCCATTTAGCACCATAGCCCTCACTATGTTTTGAACAGTGCATAATGTTTATTGTCCATGTATAAAAGTAGGCTCCAAACATCAGGGTGCACTCAAGGATATTTACCACTCTGAATGAGGCGTCCAAAGGCCAGTGACCAAAGCAGTGTTGTAGGAAGACATACAGCTTTTGCTGGACAAACCTCTGTACCACCACACTAAAGGAGACAGAGAGTGGAGGCTTATTGACAGAGCAGTAAAACAGAAGACAGCTCAATCAAGTCCCCGGCGCCTGATCGGGTGAATAGCTCCTCTTTACGACATGCCAGCTTAGATTTACAGATGTTTTAGTTCTATAGCCTGATTCTCTGGATGAGGTGACAGAGGCTAGCAGGCTATAAAAACCCACCGCTTGAGCTCTTCCAGTGGACTGCTGTGGGAGTGGGCAGAAGGTGAGGAGGAGACGGACTCCTGCTTCAGGCTGCTGGAGAAGGCGTGCAGATGCTTGACCAGGAGACGCACAACAAGGACGTGCTCCTCCGAAGGCGTGAAGGGCTCCTAAGACATCGTCCAAACACAAGTCAGATTTTTAAGAGTATTAAAAACATTTGAGACCCCATTTATACCTGGTATTATCTGGGTTCTCTGACATTTACATGCAGTGACAGAGAAGTTCATTTAAGGAGCATGATTAAATCCACTGATTTAAACAGAGTAGTTCTCAATGCTCTGATCAATTCAAATAAAACCTCACATAAATATTGATTTTTTTTTTTCTCTCTCACAAGGTTTTGCTATAGTTCATATATAATTTGAAATTTAAAAATCTCAATTTTATTTAATAAAAACTTGTAAGTAGAGTAATATTACTATGACAAGAAACACTTTTATTAAATATACATTTTAAAACAAAATTTCATAGTAATATTATATAAATTTTATAATGATTTTTATATATTATAATAATAAATTAATGAAAAATTATATCATGCAAAACTTTTAAATGTTTGCACGTGCAGTCATTATGGAAAGGTTAAGATACAGATATTAAAATAGTTTTATAAGTTTACTTTCAACAAAAAAAGTGTATTATTTACTTAAAAATAAATAGAATAAAAATGTAGTAACATTTTTAATAGAATTTAAATACTCTTTAAAAAAAAGAAAGTTTAAATAAAAATTTAAATGTTAATTTATATGGTAACAAAACTGCAGAAACGAGACCTCGCCCTCATGTTTGTTACTTCCAGGTGTAAACAGGCAGCATATACTGATTAACAACAACACCTTACATGAC
>JAFVLL020005885.1:0-12892 GCA_021397915.2 Tor tambroides | reverse complement strand
TATATATATATATATATATATATATATATATATATATATATATATTATTAATTTTTATTCATTAATTCATTAGTTTAACTAGATTAAAATGAGATATGTTCCCTTGGAAACTAGCTGAAAAAAAGTTGTTTATATTTCATTTTATTTCAGTTAATATTTATTTTATTTCCAGCAACAATTTTTTTTTTTTTTTAATAGTTTTGAATTTAGTTTTTGTTTCAGTTTTACCTATAATAACCCTGGTAGAGATGCAGTATTGTAAACTAGTGTTCTCTTCTGCTTCGGTTGCGCGGGATTGAGAAGGAACTGTGGAGGGGCGTTTGGCTCGCGTCACTCCTCGCGAGCGGCGGCTCGTCGTACCTGTCGGCGGAGCGCTGACAGCCGGTGTGTTTGCGCAGGAGGTCAGAGGAAGTGTGTGTGTCTGAGAGCGGGCGGCTCTTCCAGAGGTCAGGCTGGATTTGCTGACCTGTGGGGTGTGATGTTGACCTGAGCCGGAGCTGCAGATATCAGCTCACGTCCCTCTGCTCCTCCACAATCAATCACTGCGGCTCCCGTCATGAGTTAGCACTCAATCTGAGAGGTCAAGGTCTGGACGAGGCCTGGCTCAGACTAAACCTCAGGAAAACACACTGTGTTTTTATTTTGTGTGTTAAAGGGATAGTTCACCCAAAAATGAAAATTCTGTCATTAATTACTCACCCTCATGTCGTTCCAAACCCGTAAGACCTTCGTTCATCTTCAGAACACAAATTAAGATATTTTTGATGCACTCCGAGAGCTCTCTGACCCTCCATAGACAGCAAGGATCCTAACATGGTCAAGACTCAGAAACGTAGCAAGGAGATCGTTAAAATAATCCATGTGACATCAGCGGTTCAACTGTAATTTTATTTAGCAACGAGAATACTTTTTGTGCACGAAGAAAACAAAAATAACAACTTTATTCAACAGTTCGTCTCCTCCGTGTCACCCAGTAGTGTCAGTTTGGAGAGTATCACATACGTAAAGAATGTATGCAATGCATGTACGCGGATACATTGTTTACTTTGAGATCAAAGCATAAACAGCGGGTATTCTCCAAAATGGTGCTACAGGGTGACGCGGAGGAGACGAATTGTTGAATAAAGTCGTTATTTTGTTTTCTTTGGGTGAAAAAAGAAATTATTATTTTTGGGTGAACTATCCCTTTAATATTGTGTGCTTTGGTGTCCAAACATGTTTTTTTAAGCATTAGTGGCACAAATTTTTATCAAAAAACATTTACATTGTACAAAATAATTATTGACCCATTTCAATTTGCACTGTTTAAGTACATTTCAAAAATCATTCAATTTAATTCATTCCCAAAAATGGAACATTCCTTAAAATTGTTCAGATATTTTCTGTTGTGCTGCAGGAGGCATGATGTCCATGATCTCAGTCTCAGTTTTACACAGTGTGGACTGCATTCATCGAGCTTCATTCAGTCCTCTTACCAAAGATCAACAAACATGATGTCAATGTGAAATAAAGATGTAAAACCAAACAGCTCATGTAATATTTAGCTGGAGCTCCTGCGGTTTATGAACATTCAGCTTTCACTGATCATTGGTCAAAAAACAGATCATGTGTTTCAGGCCGAGCTGTAGCCACCATACACACTGAGCCCAGATCCTCCCCTAATATGTGATATTTGACAATAACGTGTAAAGTTACATTCTTAGGCTGCTCTGCCGCTCATCACTGTCAGAAAAACAGAGACAACCAATCAAATCAAAGAAGGCGGGGCTTCACTGCTCCCAATAAAGAGACATACTGTAATTAAAATATATAAGTTGTTAAAAATATAATATTTGACAACTGGTTTAACATTAATATACAGTATACAGTGATGCAAACTACTCTACATTTTTTATCAAATTTCTATGGTTTGAATTAAAATCATAGGCTTCATCGTTTTCATGATTCAATTCATAATTGAATGTGATAAGACAAGAAATATTAACAGAGCCGGGGTTTTTTCATATTATGTAAACAAATAAGAGTAAATGTGTGCATATTTTAAAATAAATGTATTATTTGCAAATAATTCAAATTGATGGCTTTACAATAAATTCTAGTTATTTTACTGTCCTTCTTTCGTTTTCTTTTTCCCTTTAAAGCAAGGAATCACGGGTGAAATAGGGTAAAAATGTTAGCTAATATAAATTGCTGTACTTGTTTTATACTATATTTTCTGAAATGTTAAGTTTAAATATGAAAATGAAGTATTATCCAATTAAGTAGGTGGTAATTTGCATACATTTTCAGAACATAAATATGAACATTGGATAAAGTCAGGTTCATAATTCTTCTTTTCCCAGAGGGGATTTTTGATTTCTCTTTTTATCACTCCATAAATCAGAAAATATTGTCAACAGACAGAAAACAAACATTTTCACCATGTTTTTAGGAGTAAAATATTGCATAAATCAATGTGAATGAAATACTAACAAACCTTCAGAATACAGAGAGGAATAAAACTAAAGTTTGGTGCATGTAAGAGAAAAAAAAAACTATTTAAACATATGGATTGGAATTAAAATCTACAGATGCAAATAGATAAAGAGCAATAAAATAAACAAATTAAAAATGATCTTGTTTTTCTTTCAATAGTCTGAATGAAGACATGTTAAAGAAGCAAAGCAGACCAAAATCTCCCAATTTAGCAGTGTTCGAAAAAAGTTTTTTGTAGTGTCTTGCCTTAACTAAATGTTGAAGTCATGGTTAGACCTTTGGTTTCAGGTTGTGTTTTGTAGCGGCTCATGATCTCGTATGATATTTGCACTTCTCTATTAGCTACCTGACAAGAGAAAAGCATGTTTTCTAGGTTTGTTTAATGGCTTTGCTGTACTTCAGTGTAGCGTGACCCTCTCAAGATTTGCATCTGCTCATCTCTTTGAGTTATTTCTGTCCATTGTCCTGCGGTCTATGGGGATATTGCTGTTATTGTTGCAGTAACAATCAAAACAGTGATAAGTGTGGTAAACAGAGTAACTCTTTTCAGTGTGTCCGTTTTCACCTGCCGCTCTCAGCATTGGAGGCACGCTCGTATTCAGGTGTGTGTACTCACCTCATGAATGAGCCGCGCTCCAGCGCCAGCGCAGCTGTTGTGCTTGTTTGGTGTTGCTGGTGTTGATGCTTTGGTGGATGTTGACACTGTTGCCAGCGTGTTTCCTGACGGCTCTGCCAGCTGCCAGACCTCCGTTTCTGCCTGTCTGTCTGACATCACGCTAGCAGACGGCCTGCTGACAGACGGCTCCTCGCTGCATCCGTTACTGTATCGCCCGCTTCAAACACACACACACACACACACACACACACAGAGTCCTGTACATCATCAGTTCTGTGTTTACACACACACATGGCCCTGTACATCATCAGTCTGTATGTTCACACACTTAGCTCTTTGTTTACAAACACATATACACACACACATAATTTCCAATTGAGGAAATGCACATTTAGCTCGCTTTTGTCCCTAAACTAGAACCAGAACCTGAGCAGCAACTATTTATAGTGTTGTTATATCAGTCTAGTTTAACCCGTTATGTTCAGTTTGTCTAGAAGCAAATAACACTCCCTATAATAAAAACAACTTATTTAAATTGTGTTTTGTCTTGATATGCTTGACACATTTAGAAAGACATCACAATAAACAATAATGGCTTTTGAAGTTAAAAAGTAAACTAATTTACAGTAAACTTTGACTAACAAAATGTTTTATGTTTTATCATAAGTGAAAATTCTAGTTTCATATTCCCATCTGAAAGAGAACGTTTTCAGAAGTTTGGTTAAGGTTCTGACAAGGTTCTCTCAACGTTATGAACAAACGTTCTTCCAGTAATGGTTTTGACTAATGTTCTTAATACATTAGCGCCAAATTTGTTTTTAGAAATCATTCATAGAACATTTCATTGAAACATTTTAGTTGGACGTTCATCTAACATTTTTTTTTTAAATGTTGCTATTGTTTAACTTTCAGTGAACATTCAAAAGTAATGTTTGCCATAATGTTTGGAAAATGTTAAAATGGAATGTTCCCTTAATGTTCACATAATCATAAAAAAAGTTCTTAAAACATTTTGAAAGAACATTCAGAAATAACGTTTTCATAACTTTACTTTACTTTACTTTTAGTCATTTAGCAGATGCTTTTATCCAAAGCGACTTACAAATAAGAAAAAGTAACAAACTAAAAGTCAAAACTCTGTAAATACTATATAAACACACACATTTAAGAAAATAAAGAAATGAAATAAAAGTGACAAATGCATACAACATTTCAAAAAACTAAACATTTAAATGAAAACAAAAAAAGTAAAGCTAAAAACAATTGAAAATATTAAAACAACAAAAGGTATGAGTATAATAATGCTTCTAAAAGGGTGGCCAGCCACACACCGATCCACTCAAGACCAAAAAAGTGCACAAAAACACCCCTCACTACAGAAATTGCGTCGTGCAAAAAGTGCAAAGTGCACCAAAAACAAACAGACACCAGCAAGCGAACGCCCCAGCACACCGCCACCCTCAGCGCCCATCCAGCAGACAACACCACACCACCCACCATAACTTAATGGGAACATTAGCAAGATTAAAACATTTTTGTTATAGCTGGGTCAAGGCTAATTTACATTTTGTTTACAGTGAAATTATATTGTAAAAAGCCCCCCCAAATATTATTTTGACCTAAATTAAGTAACATTTTGGCTTATGTCTAAAGTAAATACATGAATAAAGTATAATATATGCAGTTCACATTCAGAGTGAAAAAGGGTTAGGGTAAGGGAATAGAAAATACAATTTGTACAGTAAAAAAAACACTAAAAAAAACATTACGCCTATGGAATGAAGCCAGAATGAAGCCATAAAACATGGAAACGTGTGTGTGTGTGTGTAAGTGTAAGTGTAAGTGTAAGTGTAAGTGTGTGTGTGTGTACTTGTTTTTTCTATCCTGGTGGGGACTTAAACCTGAATACACACAGCCTCATGGGGACTTGTGTCACGGTGGGGTCCTAAATTGAGGTCTCCACGGGTAAACAAGCTTATAAATCACACAGAATGAAGTTTTTTGAAAATGTAAAAATGCAGAAAATTTTCCTGTAAGGGGTAGGTTTAGGTGTAGGGTTGGTGTAGGACGATAGAAAATACGGTCTGTACAGCAGAACAACATTACGCCTATGAGAGTCCCCACAAGAATAGCAGAACAAGTGTGTGTGTGTGTGTGTGTGTGTGTGTGTGTGATCAGAGATTATTCAGAGGAAGCTCATTTGACTCACTCTTGCTAATGGAAATGTCATTGCTGTGTATTCTGTTGTGTGTTGTTGTGTTTTCTGTCAGTGATGTGTGTGTGGGAGTTCACTGTGTGTAATGCAGTGGCGTCACACAGGTTTGAACTGACACACAGGACTGAAGTGATCCGTTGATCCGTTGGCAGTGTGTGAGGCGAGGATCAAACCCAGCACACAGTGAATCTAATGAAGGATCCGTATGAGTGATGTGAGGCAGGAAAAGACTATTAGAGCTGACAGAGGGATGATGATATTACAGGACACCCCACATCTTCATCCATCTTCCTCTGCCTCTCTGCCTGCCTCTTTCTGCTCTCTTCATCCGTCTTGTCTCTTATCAGTCTCCATTGCCTTTCTTTTCCTCTTTCCCCTCACCACCACCATCATCATCATCATCTCTCTCTCTGGTGAACAATACAAAGATGAATTCTGCCCTTTTCTTAGCCCATGAAACATTTACCATTTCATTTCAGATCCTGGCAGACGCAAATCAAAAATGACCAAATGAATCTTTCTTATTGTCTGCTGCGAGTTCAATTAAAATATGAGCTGTACAGGGATCAGCAGATCCGGATCCATGGCGTTCTCCTTCATGATGGGTTCTGGATCAGACTCTTTCAGAGCTGTGATCTCCTCACCAGATGCCAAATTACTGTTAAGACACTGTTCGCCCAAAAATGCTAATCATTTACTCCCATAAAATCTCTATGACTTTCTTTTGTGCAACAGAAAAATGGCATTTTTTAAGAATATCCATGTGATGAAAATGATCAGGGACTGGAGCTCTAAAAACTAGCATGAAATATCCTAAAATAGGGATGCGTAGTTGTATCGGCCAATAAAAAGTAAAATCGGTAATAAGCGGTAAAAGTAGCTTCGTAAAATTACGGTTGAACCCCTGATGTCACATGGACCGATTATTACCGATATCCTTACTATGTTTCTGAGCCTTGATTGTGTGAGGATCCTTGCTGTCTATGGAGGCTCAGAGAGCTCTCGGATTTCATCAAAAATATTTTAATTTGTGTTCCAAAGATGAACGAAGGTCTAACGGGTTTGGAACGACATGGGGTGAGTAATTTTATTAACATTTAATTTCCTCCTAGACGAAACACTGCAATTAATGTCACTTAATGTTGCATTTACCACAGGTATGTTATCCTATATCTGAAAATAATTATGGTAGCCTATATCTGAAAATAATTAGCCGTTGAATATAATAGTTTGGGCTCTGTTGTTAATTTTAACCTCTAATGTTACAGTACTACACCATGGGAGGGTTCAGCTATCAGTAATGGTGGAGAAATTTAGTATCAGTGCATCTCTAGCCTAAAAATATTCCAGCAGCAGTCCATTTCAAGTCTTCTGAACTCATAGTTCTTCCCCTCTGCTGAAGCTTTAAAATGTTGCCTCAGCATGCACCATTGACATCGGTTGGATAGACAACTTTAGTGTTGCTCTTTGGCCTTTGAGATCTTGAAAGCCTCTGGTCACCATTCACTTCTGTTATATTAAATGATTCCATGCATTTCTTACGGATAGGACTCAACAACTTAAAATCAAGCAGTCTTTCTCCGCATGTCGACCTATTAGTATTGGTGTTCCCCAGGGGTGTGTTTGTTCACCACTCTTATTTACATTGTATACAAATGAATATAGGAGTCACCATCTGGGGAATATTGTCGTTAAATTTTCAGATGACACTGCCATTCTTGGTCGATTGTATAAGAATGAGGATCTTCAGTGTTACACTACAGAGATTGCTGCCTTTGTGTTATGGAGTAAAGAACATAGTCTTGTAATAAATGTTAGTAAAACAGAGGAAATGATCTTTGATTATAGATCAGTAGGCAATCACTCACCTATCATAATTAACAATGAGCCTGTTAGACAGGTTGCTTCATACAAATATTTAGGTTTAATTATGGATAATAGACTTTCATGGGAGGTGCACGTGGATAACCTGTGTAGAAGGGTGCAACAAAAGATGTACTTTTTAAGTACATCTCAGATTATTTGGGGTGGCTCAAAGGGTGAAGTTGTTGTTTTATCGTGCCTGTATTGAATCTATCTTACTATATGGTATAGCGGCCTGGTTTGGTAATTTGAAAGTTACTCTTAGATCTCAGTTGAACTGTTTGGTGTGTACTGCTATGAAAGTGGTTGATCTGGGGGTTTACCCCAATGTTCAGTCTATCTTTGATAAGGTTATTCTTAAACAGGCAATGAAAATGACTCGGGACCCTTCTCGTGTGCTTCAGCGAGAATTTGAATTACTCCCATCTGTTCGACGTTTTCGTACTCCAATGTCTAGATATAACCTTTATAAAACTATTTTGTTCCTTTGGCTACAAGGCTGTTAAACTCTAATTCAAGGGACACAACTGTGTGATCGTTATCATTGATGTTGGTATTTTTTGTTATGTAGTTTTTACCTGTATTGCTCAAAACAAATTTCCCTCATGAGGGACAAATGAAGTAAAGATTGATTGAGATATTATGATATTCATCACATCAACCGCTTGAGTTGCACAGAAGAAAGTGTTTGAGAGTATTTCAGTTTTAAGTTCTGAATGAACTATTCCTCTTAATGCTTGGTCTTCATGAGACTCTTCTTCATTGCTAGTGAAGAAGTTCAGACATTCAAAGAATCAAAGATCAATGAATTTCCTCTGATGTATTTCTGGGATTACATGTGAATGTGTCCTGTCATGACAGTCCTTCTGTATGTTTTGGTTCCGCATGCTCAATGGAGGACATTAAAAATAGCACGTTGTTTATGTGCAGGAACACGATTCATATGAACTCTACATGAATGTAATGCAGAGGGGCTTCTTGATTGGAAATGTCCAGAAACAACATATCTGTGGTGAAAATTAAAATCAGAAAGAAGCTCTGAATATTAAGATGACATGCTGGTGTTTGATTCCCCCTCTTCAAGACACACGAGTGCATTAAAGCTGACACGAGTGCATTTACGTGCCACAGAAACACTTTAATTGGTCTTCATTATGCACACTCGTCCATGCATATGAAAAGCAAATGAAAAACTCTAAAAGCATCACAGCAATTTGGATCCGTCACAGTTTTTGTCAAGAAGCAGGTCTCCAGAGATGATCATGAATCCTGCAGCGGATCCCAACCTTTCTGACTCCGAGGCTCCTCGCTGACAGAGCTGCTCATTTGCAAACTTATTTACACAAACTAGGAGTGACAATATAGTGAAATAAAGCATTAAAAGAAGTGTAAAGAAATGAAGTGTAAATGAATATTGTTCATGTTTTACTCTTTTTATTACCAATGAATTTGTGACATTTCTAAACTGTGCTTATAGCTATTTATTTGTTTGTTTGTTTAACTCACAAACAGTAATTTATTAAAATAATTAAATTTCCTATTTCAAGTAACTGAATGTTATTCATGGTTTACATTTTGCATTATTAGCTCACGTCATTTTTCTAGTTTTATTACTGGTTTTCTTTTATGATTTTTAGCCACAAATTCAAATTTCTACCTGATAATATTTTAGACCTTGACAAAATTAATATAGATTTGTAACCCCAACCTGAACCTTTCAGATGACTAAATATTATATTAATTTCCTTGAGTTTTCTATAAATCACAGTTCAAAACTCATCCACTACATCCAGGTTGTCCAAGATCATGTGAACCCTGGTTCATAAATATTACCCGCAGTTCTGAGGGGAACAAATTAAAATAAAATGAACAAATTATAATTAGTTTTAGCATATTTGTCTTATTTTTAATCATTTGAAGCCATCATCTGGCCCCCTAGTTGACCCTGGCCTCTGGTTGAGCACCACTGCTATAGTAAATATCAGACATGATTAAACTAATCATCTATTTGAATGTTATCAAACCTTCATTTGGACACATGGTGTGAGAGGTAGAGGTCAGAGGTCAGAGGTCACAGCCCTTCCTCCAGTCAGCTGCTCTTCTTCAGAGACAAATCCCCATTATAAATAAACATATGCATATTTTATTGGAGCGCCGAATCTAACTGAACCCGATACTCATACGCAGCGTATAATTGTGCTTTTTTGCGTCGTTAGACATGTTAGACGAGAGCAGGCATCAAATGAGACGCTGCCCATGAAGAGTGCTGCAGATCAGTCTCTTTTAACGTCGCCAGCATCCCAAAGTCTCCTCGGCCCGTCAAGCCTTTGTGCTTCATTCTGTGTCGACGAGCTGCTGCAAACATTAAAGAGCCCGTGGATGATACGCATTCACAGAGGCCGGCGTCTGTAAAAATATCCTGGAAATGTAGGCCGGATTATTCCTGGGCTGATATATTAGCAGTCAAAACAGAGGAAGCCAAAGTCGTGGGACTTAACTAAAGACTTTATGCAAAACAAGATCTCTCCGCCTTTCCCTTCGACGGCTGCGCTCAATGACTTAATGCGTTATAGACGTTTTGCCGTGAAGTAATTAAAGGATTATTATAATACAAATCACATCGGCTGTTTTCTGTGGCGTGGAGCCGTCTGGCAGGTTCAAAGCCCTCGCAGGGGCCGGCGACTGAATAACACGGGTGTCTTTCTGCTTTCTGATGGGCAGGAAGACACGTTAATACCTGAAAGAGCCGCTATCCCGTGTCATTTTCACTAGAAAGACTGCTTTCTTTCCACCGCCGCCACCGCAGACAGACAACAGAGTTGTGCGGCAAACAACTTCATTTGATCAGCTTTATGTAAAACAGAAGCTTTGCGGGCACAGCAAATTAATTGTAAATGTTTACGCAGGATTTTAGGAAGTGTGCTAAACGAGATAATCCCACCCGCGACCCACAGGGGAGCCACTAATAAATTTATAAGAGAAACGCGTCTGCTTATGATGAACTCGCGGGTGTCCGACATACAGTATTACACCATACATCACGCAGACGCTTTCAGAGAGTCCCGCCGGCCGTCGGCTGCGTCTCGGTCTTTGTTTTTGGGTGATTTGCTCTCCCAGACGGGCCAGCGTCATTAGTGGACTGAGGATTGTGGCTGACTAATTCCTTTAACACATGACACACAATTACAGCGAGAGAAGGCAGACAAAGGGAGAGGTCTTTCACCCGTTTCCACACTCTGAGAGGATGTTAATGATGAGCCGCTCGCCGCGGTGTAATCAGCTCTGCCTTCCATCAGGAGGACTTAATTAGCTACTGTTATGAGCGTAAACACAGCTCGACTCGGACCGCCGGCCCCTCGCTGCTTAACGTGTCGACAAATCCAGCCTCAAAACACTCGCATTCACACTGAAATCCTCTGCAGTATTAGATGATGTGATTCTGGTGTCCTGCTTTGAAATGCACTCTTAAAAATAAAGGTTCCTTGTTTGCACTGATGGTTCCGAGAAAAATCTATAACATCTTTTCCATTCCACAAAAGGTCTTTATAATGGAAGGAGGTTCTTTAGATGATTAAAATGTTCTTCACACTGAGAAAATAATTGTTCTTTATAACAACTGAGGAGTAAAAGGTTCTATGAGGAGCCCAGAATGGTTCTTCTGTGGCTTTGCTGCTTGTATCACTTATTGCAGAAATGCTTTGACTTCTTGGGGCAAAAGATCAAGATATTTTGAATGAATCTGAACATCACATTCTTCAGTTTTCATTTCACTAAATCACTCAGTGTGTCACATTCACACATTTTATGTCATCTATATTGACATATATACTGTAAATCTTAATGAATGAATCATAACACTAGCATAGAGTCACACTTTAACTTAAGGTGGAATAATTACATGTACTTAATATAGTAGTAAAAGTAAACTATGCATAATTACAAGCAACTAACCATAACTCTCATTTTAAACCTAAAAATAAAGGTTTCTAAAGGGTGTTTTTACAGTTATGCCATAGAAGAGCAATTTTTGGTTCCCTTAAGAACCTTTCAGTGAACAGTTCTTAAAACAATCATTTATTTCTTAGTCTGAAGAAGAAACCTTTTTCACTATAAAAAAAAAAATTCTTCAGTTGTTTGACTTTATTTCACTAGGTACTTATTAAAGTAATTACAATAACTAGGTAATAACTAGGTACTAACCCTGAACATATCCCTAAACCTAAACCTACCCCATTTAAGTACACTGTGGATATTAGAGGTTTTTCATGCAACTATAGATGCCAATAAAGAATCTTTACATTCAAGTGTATATTAAGTACATACAGTTAATTACTCAGTACTTGTGTAATTACACTGTAACAGCATCACCTTAAAACAGCAACCTATTTATGTGATGCAAAATTACTCAAACCAGGATTAAATATTTAATTATTCCACCCACCTCCAATAGATAGCATACAGATTATGGTCAAAATATTATACTATCAGATGCTTGTTGATAGTGTAGTGTAAAGCAGCGTCTTTAACTGGAAAATTGTCATCAGATAAAACATGAATTCATGAATGTAGGACTAAAAAGAAAGGGTTCTGTGTAAGAAATAGGGCACGAGCGCACGCTTTAAACACACTATATAATATAATAAAAGATCACTTCTACTGCTTATGCTCCCTGATCCCTGAAGCAAATAAAATAACCGTGTAAGCCACTGTGCATTATGTACAAATGCACCCTGAGAGTGGCAAGATCATCTTGATGTCCTTTTTGCTCTCCAAAAATGTAAACCAGAGCAAATCCATCACGCTGTGGAGCAGGATCTGTGAAATACTGTGGTGAGGTCACATACTAAAGCTGAAAATGTGCAGTCAGCAGAAGGCCTGCGGACCCAACGATCCCGCTGAATGCGCCGCGCCGGTGATTTATTGCGGCGGCGAGCGCGCAGCCCTGCTGCGTCCTGACAGAGCTGGGCTTTATGTAAAACAAACCCAGGCTTTTTAATCTGCTCACTCTCTGCAGAACTATCTGCGAGATTTCCCCAAGTGCCCAAATGACAAGGGCTGCATTTAATTGTGGGAGGCTTGAATATGATAAGCCAAGCATAGGTGGGTTATTACAGCATAAAGGCTGCCGGTGGGAGCAGTTTGGGGTAATAAACGGCCACAGACTGCCAGCTCATATAGATGAGGCTGTGGAGGAAGCTCAGGTGATGAGATGTCCCAGCATCCTTCACTGCTCGACGAGGCTCGCTGTCACGGGATATGAATGCGCCTGATTCATCGCCGCGTGCTGCATGTGCTCGGCTGTTTGTTCTGATATTCAGCTCAAACCGTGAAATATAGGCTTCAAGCTGCTCGACCTTCTTTCACACAAAAGAAATCTTCTTTATTGGCATTGATGGTTCCAAGAAGAACCTCTGACATCCATTTGCACAAAAGGTTCTTTATAGTGGTTATTTAGATTCTTAAAATGTTCTTTGCACTAAGAAAACATGCTTGAACATTCTTTGAAGAACCAAATATGGTTCTTCTTTGGCATCACTGCAAAAACATTGCTTACAGCCTTTATTGTGAAGATTGTGTGCATGTCACGGTGTCTCCTCTTACATCATCAAACATATGATGAGCCCCTTCTACAGGTGCATCTCAGAAAATTAGAATATGGTGAAAAAGTTCATTTTTTCTTGTAACTTATTTCAAAAAGTGAAACTTTCATATATTTTAGGTTC
>JAFVLL020005884.1:0-10004 GCA_021397915.2 Tor tambroides | reverse complement strand
TCCAAACCTCTTCCAGAGACCTTGGCATTGTTGTGTATTATCAGTATATGATTTTTCTAATTTACATTAGATATTATATAGCTGATTGCAGTTGAGGACAAATAATCTTCCACGTATTTGTTTGATGCATAATAAGGTTCTTCACCTTATTTGTTTCAGAGTAGCAACAGTTTATCTTCCCAGATAACGGAGCTCTGACATAGCAACACCCAACATAATCACTTGCATTTTATGCATCTTATGCACTTTATTCCTTTTCATTCATGGTATTCATTTAGTAGTTGTTGATTACTCTTGTCTATCTTTTGTTAATACAATTTATTTTATTACACTTGTGTCTTCCTTGTGTTGATAATGCAGTAAAGGTTCTACAAGTTAGGTATCCCACCAATCTTTTTTATGTGATGTACTCATAACCACACCTTAAGTGACACGTGATCCATAATTCATAACGTCATTGGTGACGTGAGTACCCCTCACTACACTATTTCGCCTCCTTAGGTTGGCGAAAGCAAAATTCACTACAACAGGATGAAAACAGATTTTTCCAAGCCTTCTCGATCTCCACATAGAAATCAGGAAGAAATGGAAGGCTCAACTGAGCTGGAGGACTATGGTCAGAAAGATAACGCTCATCGAGGCGACCTCAAGGCACTACTTTCTTGCAACTCAGCATACACAGGGCAAGAGGAATGAGAGGACTCAGTCTCAACTTCTTCGTTCTCGTCTGACATCTCCTGCTCTTCCTGGCTTGGAGCCAGCAGAGTACTAGCTGCCAGATCAGACGACGTAAGAGAAATAGCATCGTCATCCAGCAGCTCAGTCTCGTCCGTGACTAACGAGCGCGAAAGGGAAAGACCCTTTTGGAACTCATCAGCCAAATTCACCTGCGATCCCCATGAGCTCATTTTCCTCCGTGCCTTTGCAGCGGCGGGTCCTGAACTGCAGGGAGCTGATGGCTGCCCCTCTTTCCTTGAAAAGAGAGACAAATGAGAGCGGAGCTTTTTCATTGGAAAATGCTCACATTGCACGCAGATTGCCCCCTCGAGGACACTGCGCGCGTGCTCTTCGCTCAAACAAAAGATGCAAAGATCTTGTGTGTCATCAGGTGTCAAATAACGAGGACACGGATCCACACACTTCTTAAAAGCCTTACTAGTGCTCGCCATGGTAAAGAAGAAAAGATCGTACTTACCAGAATGCACGCTTCAAACAAAACAGTCCTGAAGACGAAGAAGAAGATGACGTGTTCTCCCGGTGCCCTTTTATACTGTGATCGCGCCGGGTAATGACGTCATAGGCTGTCGCCGTCCAATGTTATTGACGGTATAGTCCAAATATACATATTTGGTTTCGTTTATGTTGATTTGCATTGCAAATGGTTGCGTTGTTTCAGTTTCTTCTGCCTCATGCTTAAACATATACTCTTCTATCACAGCATTTGCCATCACGAGTATCAAAACACATGACATGTTGTAAAGAAGGATGTGAGATATGACGCAATGTAGTCACAGCAGTGGGAATTTACTTCCACTTCTGCATGACGTAACTCCCATTGAAACTGAGTGTTTCACAGAGAGTGATAATGCGACTTATAAATTTTATAAACTAACCTCGAGAAACATAATATAAAAATCTGAAACTGCATTTCATGACCCCTTTAAAACAGGACATTGGGCTCTTTTTTTCAGCTTTTCGTTATCATGTGAAATTCATTGCATTTATTCATGTTTTATACCTGGGGTCTCTGAGACCCAGACATAGGTAATGTTACATTATTCATGGAGGACAGTTGAAGTAAGTTATCAAGGTAGCATTTTGTTAACACTCCTATCTCATCAGATTAGGAAAAGTCATGAAGAATAAACCTCACACGTAACATTTAAGCATATTTTTTTAAAAAGCTATTAAAATGGCAACCCAGGCTCATTGGAAATACGTGCCTCTACATACATTTCTGCAACCCCGTAATTATGTACCTTACTGCACGTTTCGCGGCAGTTTCAAAGTGAAATGTCCAGAGAGTGGCGCTGGGGGTCACGTTTAATACGTGACCGTGGCACGTTTTTATTACGTTGGTACAGGCACTTATTGCTATGTTTTTATTATGCTGATTGAGGTACGTTTTGCGGCCATTCAGAATTCAAATATCCTGTGAGTGTTGCTAAAGATTAATGCTCTATCATGTTGGAAATATCCCCTACACCAAACCCAAACCTACCCAATATTGTTAACAAATGCAAAAGTAATATAAAAACGTATTTGCTGATGCCGTTTTAACTTCCTTATGCGGAGTTCAGTTGTTTAGTCAAATCGTAGTTACATGGGGATTCGTACCGTAGGTCTTTATCACCTAAGTGCAACGCCGTATCGCATGAGCTACCGAGTAAGTCTACTGGGTTGGAAAACTCATGCATATGAAGCTGTATATGTGACGACAATGTTCAAAATTATCAGGTTTCAAATCGTGCAGGATGTTAAAATTGTTTTGAAGTCATAACATAACATTCTGCAACTAATTGTGTGAAAATTAGCCTTTATTAATCAAAAATATACCTGTAAATTATACTTTTGTGTGAAAAAGAATACAAGTTGTCAGAGTTTTACTGCCTCTAGTGTTCATTTCAACTGGAAACTGCAGCGATTTGTATGTATAGGTACGTTTTTTCAGTTTTGCAGAAATGTATGAAGAGGCACGTATTTCCAATGAGCCTAGGTTGCAAAATGGCCTTGGGTTAAAGAACATGAGGGTTAAACAGTGTTTACAGCGCTGGAGGTCTGAGTTTATCTTTCAGACACAATTTTAATTAATCTTAGTTTAATTGACGGATAGCACAGATGAAGGAGCAGCGGGGAGCAACATAAGTGGCCTTAGGCATGCTGATGATTTCCTTTGTTAAGACACTTACAATAGTGGACTAAACACAGCCATTAAAAGAGGCTTCAGATGATCTCTGCATGTTCAGTGGTTCATCACAAATGTCACTGATCCATCCATCCAGACTGTCCTCTATTCATCCAATACTCTATCTATTCTCTGCAACAAAGCTGGAACAGAGTTCAAACGTGCAATATTGTGTCCCAGTGTTTTCATAGCTGGCCGTTTTGGGGTCATTTCCCCTCCAGGCTGAGTATCCATCACTCCTCTAGCAGGAGCGGACAGGGTCCTAGAGTCACACTGGTGGCCTCGGGCTTTCCTTGGTCACTAGCCCTTGTCTGGGATGGCCACTGGGGCCTTCAGGCCTGCAGCTGGCTCCTTCATGACCCCTGAACTCTCCAACACCTTCATCATCTTATTAACCCCACTGCCCACACACAATCAGGCTATTAACACCAGGCAAAACATAACACACACTCGGCCTGTTTTGTCATCGCTCAGATTATAGCCATTGCTGACATCAACTCCTCCCAAAAAGCAATACAGTCTGCTAGTGATAGATTATCATTCAGATTGTATCTGTCAGTCGATTATCACATTCATGCCATTAATGAGGACGTTTAAAAGGCTCTTAAAACAACACAGCTGTGGTGTTTTTATTCAAGAAACAGTTTTCAAGGTCAAAGATAATTTTGGCATGATCTCAACTATTATTTATTTTTAAATTTATAATGCTGCGGCATAATCTGGAGGTGTTGTTTATTGCACAGATGAAAGAACATTTAAAAATATTTTTACAAATTCTAAAAATACAGCATATGTGTTGCATCACATTCCATATCCCACATACATACTGTATATAAATTTTACACACACACTCATATGTTCCATAGGCATAATGCTTTTTATACTGTACAAACTGTATTTTCTATCATCTTGCCCTAACCCTAACCCTACCCCTAAACCTATCCCTCGTACAAAACTTTCTGCTATTTTAGATTTTCAACAAATCTCATCCTGCATGATTTATAATGTTGTTTCCTCATGAGGACCAAAAAATGTCCCCCCAAGGACAATCATTTTGGATATTGCCATCTTTGTGGGAAGGGGTTCTGTTCCCATAACGTTTTATTTTATATACAGTATATGTATTGATGAGAACATGTTCAATGGGAAATTTTAGTTTATATTTGCAAAAATATGAAATAGGAAAAAAAAAAGGAAAAAGAAGAACAAAAGTCACTCCCATTCCCCTAAAGTAATGAATTTCAGAATCTTGAGGAAAATAATTAACTATGAAATATTGATGAATTAAGACAGCTGCGGCTCCTCAGTTTCAGGATCCAAATGACAGAGACATGAAACGCATGCTATCCCAATTCCATACGTACAAACGTTGTGTTTAATAATTTATGTAGTCACAAATCACTTGCAAAATCTTTCAGTGTCTCTGTTTTGTTTAATAAATCCTCTGTAATCAGAAATAGTTCCTAACTGAGTAATACAGGGTGACACTAAGCGACACAAATATCCACACAGAGGAACTGTAATATAGCAACATTAATATGAAGGGGAAAAAAGTAAAAAGTCCAGGTAACACTCTTAAAAATATTTATTGCAAATGACCTGTGTGACCTGTCTGGGTTGAGTCAGGTTAACCAAATACAGTATCAGTTTCTGTTTATTGCTCCTGCACTCTAACACACAGCAGTCTTACATGTCTCTCAGAGCAAAGCTTATTCTGACCTACAGCTCTGACCACTATAAAGAGACAAAGGTTCAAACGGCCCCTCTCTTTCACCCCTCACCTCTGGTCATCCATCCTAATCTAACAGCACTCCTTCATGCCATATACAGCGCGTGCACACACAAGCCATATTTACCCATTCAAATGTGTTTTGCCTGGAGATGTTTAGGAAAACAACAAGCAAAGTGATCGAGTGCATTTGTGTGTGTCCACAAACTGAGTCCAAATCATTCTGGCACTACTTTCAATAAAACAAATGACTAACATGTAAACACAAGAAATAATCAAAGGAAATAACTAGAGGGAGGGGTGTTGGTTAGACACCAGTGCTTTTAAGACACAGGTACAAAAAGGAAAAATGGGCCAAACAAAGCAAGTATGCGGTGTGCTGTAGATTTACACGCCATTTAATCATCAGGAGGGTTTACATGTTGAAACAAGAAGGATAAATGAAAAATAATTATCCATATTCCCATTACTGACTGATGCCATCTCAGAGTAAATCACAGAGAACAATCCCTCTCATCTATATGGATCTATTAACAAAGATGTCAGCAAACTGCCACCAGCGAACTGATTTTTCCTATAAAGAGAGAGAGAGAGAGTGCTTCATATACTGGATTCCCCTAATTTCATCTATCTCTCGTTCGATTTCTCCCAAGACATAAACATTTGTTAGGAGCCAGTCATTTCCTCACAGTTAATTAATCCTGATGCTATCAATTAGCAAAGTATATACACCGGAGTGTCCCACTGCCACTCTTTCAGTCAGTACATTTACATGTATTTAACATTTGCAGTTTTTTTAAAGTTAGATTTTGGTCAGAATAAAACATACAAGTTAAAAAAAATAAATAAATAAATAAAAAATAAAAAAACCACTAAAGGTGTAGTTGCATTAACAAAATTTGGGCAAATTTTCACAGGAAAAAAAAAAAGGTCTATTGTCAATAGTGCAGTGATGTATGAAGCATCGCTCACACAGAAGTCACTTTCGAACCAAGCAGATTTCTGTTGTACAGCATGGCCCTTAGGCGAAATTTCCAATTGTGTGGATTCCTATTGAAATGACTACATTTTGCCAGTAATCACAAAAATCCTCAAACCATAAATTAACGTCTTGTGAAGTGAAAAGTTGCCTATTTGTAACAAACAAATCCATCAAGATGTTTTTTAACTTCAAACCATTGCTTCTAGCTGAAATACAAACCCTCTATCCATTGCTTTCTCCAGTGAAAAGGTCATCTTGAAATATGCACAGATCAAGCACCATTTACAAGTGAAAACAGCCCAAAACAATTCTAAAGACATATATTGATGGATTTTTATGTTAGAGGACAACAGGGAATGGACTTTTTCACTGGAAAAAAAGTGTTATTATTATGTACTTGTATTTTGGCTAGAAGTGGCGGTTTAAAGTTAAAATGTCTTAATTATGGATTTGTTTCTAAACATCCAACCTTTTACTTCACAAGACTTTAACTGATGAACTGGAGTTGTATGGATTACTTGTAGATTATTGTGATGTTTTAATCAGCTGTTTGAACTGCAGAGGATCCATTAGTGAGCAGTGAGGTAATGCTAAATTTCTCCAAATCTGTTCAGATGAAGTAACAAACTGGGATGGCCTGAGGGAGAGTACACTTTCAGCTAATTTTAATTTTTTGAGTGAACTACGCCTTTAATGTTTCATGATGAATTATAGGAACATATATTGTTCTACTTCTATTTTTTCTTTGAAATTACATATACATTTTTACACAAGTAAAAAATAAAAAATCAAATGGAAAATGTCTATGTCACTTCCTCAGCTGACGTCCTTCCTCAAGAGACAGGAAGATGCACACACTCCAATGCACTGCTGGCACTGTTCTCTTCTCCCCATTACTCCAACACACACTCTTACATTCACCTTTTTATAGAACTCTCCACAGGCGCTGTGTGGAAATGCATGTGTGCTTGTTCTAGAACTGTTATAAAACACAATGAAGACCAAGAGAATTAACATCATGTTTGTTTTGCTGCTGGTTGTTTTCATTAAGAACATTAATACAATTCCTTCAGGTATTTTTCACTTGTTTGTTGGACTGGCTTGTAAGAAAGTAAAACCAATGGTGAGATTAAAAGCTCATTTGTATTTGTATGTTTTATTTTGTATTTGCAATTTGCATTTTGCTTGTTTGTACCATAGTTTCATACAAACAAGCTAGCTTTGTTTAAAAATCTGAAAGGACTATTCTGTGAGACTGTAGCGGTTTGAGATTTTTGCTGTGTGTTCATCTAATTGACCAGCAGATGGAGTGGATATGAGTTCAGATTCCAATTCGTAACACACATATGTTACGGCAGCTGAAACACACACACATTTAGCCCAAATACACAGGTTCACATAAATACAAACACACACATTCATTCATTTATAGTGGAGAGGACTTTGATGGTTGGACTGATAGTAAAACAGGCATTGCAGCACACAGTGGGAAGGGTTTCAGTGTAAGCCAGATTGTACCATATCAGGATCAAAGAGATCTACATCTTAAACATTCAATACTCATCAAACTATTACAATCACTCCACTTACTAAATGAGAGGCAGAGAGAGAGCGAGAGAGAAAGCAGGTGACAGCACAACCCCAGTTTGTTTTCGTCTCTTCACTATCCCTTGTTCCCACAGGAGCAGCTTGACAGTTTGGATGTGAATATGACACGCGCACACGCACGCACGCGCGCGCACACACACACACACACACACACACGCAGACGGCGTCCTACACAGGTGCTGCCTTGCATGAGGCCCATACCCGACATCAAAAGGACACCTTTGACATTTCAGATCGCTCCCAAACGATGATGCACAGGGATCTTTTGCCACTACAAAGAAAGAACAAAAGAACAGACATGAAAGAGAAGTCAATAAACATATGGCAATTAATAAAACATTTTTCTACTGAATTCAGTACAAAGACTTTTTTCCAAAACCACACTACAGCAGGACGCATCAAACCAACAGTTGATTTTGTGCTGATGAAAAAGTGTGTCTGCGCTACTACGGTTTGTCATGCCACAGAGATGGACATTTAGAGGTTATGGAGCAATGTCACGGAAAATGATTTGTCCTAACATGTCAGAGACATCTTTGGATACACAGTTGGAAATTATTTTGATTTATACGAACAGTTTTTGACTGTACGAGAGTGACTGGATCAGGTTTTGCCTACGTTATGGGGTCCGAATGTCCCTACACGGATAGCAAAACTTGAAATCACCTATAGTGTGGAACAGCAGTTTCTGTGTGTGAGAGAGAAATAGAGCAAGACACAGAGAGTGACAGAAATAAAGATGTTTTATTAGTGTTCAGCGTGGCTGCTCTACCAAGCAGAGCATACAAATCTCACAAAAGATATAAAACAATGGGGAAAGTCTGGAGCTAGAGCACAGTCTTTGTTTTCATTTTGTTTTGTTTTGTTTTAATGAGTTTGAATGTGCATATGTGTGCGTTTGTATTGAGAATAACACATACACACACAGGACATGGTGAATATTCTAGGACTTGCATACATCCTTTCTTTGCCAAGCACCACCCCTCACCCCTCCTTTTCCAACTTCTTTCATTGTAAATCTGTCTAATGGTGCACCTAGGGACCGGAGTGTCCCTCCTGAGAGACACACATTGTGTGTATGAGGGTGACTGCATGTCAGACAGCACATGAGACCTCCTATTCACATATTCCTTTAAATGTAATTAACTCCTCCCCCTCAGTCTCACCAATTACACACTGACACAGGCCCTCAACACAATGTGAGGATGAAAAAGGAGAAAAAGCATGGGAACAAAGTGCGCTTGAATATGTGCAGGGTCTGCAGTGATGCACCAGTGACTTTCTATCTACTTTATTTTCATTAGAAAAGAAAGCTCTGTCTTTATTAACTGCTCTCTTATTAATGTTGCTTTTTCACTTCTGAACCTGAAAGATTACAGGCCTTTGTAATTTTGTTGACAATAAATCTACTCAAATAGATACACAAAGTCAGCAACAGCACTGAAATCTGCTTCACTTCCACTCGGATTTTGCTTCTTATGTCTTTTTTGCCAGGCCCTGAGCGAGATCACAAAAATGGGCACCACTGGTGTAAAAACATAACATTAAAACCATATACTCATTTTAAACATGACAAGTTATTTTTGTTTTCTTTTTTAAAGTTAAATGTTAATATGAATGTATGAGGAAAAGTATATATTTTAGATGACTTGTCATTGTTAAAGGGGTAATTCACCTCAAAACTGAAAATTATGTCATCATTTACTCACCCTCATATCGTTCCAGACAATATGGAACACAAAAGAAAATATTTTGATGAATATTTAATGAAATGTTGGCAGGATCTAAAAGAACATTGGACTCTAACCTTCAATGTGTGGACAAAACACTTTTTTCAAAATAAAAAAAAAAATATCTAAAATAGTCACTTTTCTTTAAACATATACATTTCAATAATTTTTAGGTTTTATATTAATTATAATAATGATGATATTTATTATAAATTAATAATAATGAATATTTTCACTATTTTAAATTAGGCTACTCTCAGTAATATGAGTGAATATGAGTTCATAAAAACTGCATGTTAAACCATTTCATTTTACAGAATTAGAGAAACAGCACTACCAAATACCAAGTAGCACCTTCCAAGAACATTGTCTATGTGTGTGTTTCTTAGCTCTCAAAGACATTGATCTGTGTGTGTGTGTGTGTGTGTGTGTGTGTATACATATGTGCACAGTTGAATGGCACAAGTCGGTGCAGCACAATGGCGTCACTAAAGCCGCCTTATCTACGCACAATCAGATTAGAAAGGGATTGAAGCGTTGCTAAGCACTACAGCACACAAGCAGCAAGGATCAAGATGATTTGATTAATATTCCTGATCGTATTATCCTTTAAGCAGCATAAATTGTTTTATTCTTATTTATTTATTTCCTCTTTTTAACTCACCGAAGCTGATTTTCAAGATTGCCTCACCTTTATCTATGATTGTCTCTTCACAACTTTAAACATCTCACACACACACACACTCTCTGACGACATATGATCCGCCTGCAGGGTCACAGACTCACACACCACATAATTTCCTGCTGCCACCAGATGGGGGTGCCCTGCTGCACATATAGTGAGATACACACACAAACACACAAGTACAAGGTCACTCGCTCACCTACTCAACTATTCTCTACATGCAAATCAGCAGAGAGAGAGGGAGAGGAGGATAGAAGGAGAGCAGAGACTGAGAGAGAAGGAGGAGTGGGACAGGGTGGGGGTCTGGAAACAGGTCAAGCTAATCATGCATATAATTGCATTTTGACATTGGGGGCTACTGGGAC